>CABFWO010001562.1:63081-114479 GCA_902155825.1 Timema genevievae | reverse complement strand
TTTTTTTTTTTTTTTTTTTTTTTGCTTTTGGTTTTCTTAGCACCATGTTTCACTACTCTTTCAAACCTACTCCAAACAAGTACCACAACTCACAATTTCTAAGAAACGGGACTTTCTCTTTTAACAGAAAATCCTGCGTCAAGAAAAAGAAAGAGGCCAAAGCCAAAATACGTGCAAAAAGGCGATTATTCACAAAATAGTCAAAAACCAACAAAATAGGAAATTATAAGCACTATATAATTAACATATTGTACTTGTAATAACATGAAATTCATACATATTTCAACTGCCTATGTTTTACTATCAGGTAATAGAAAAGGTAAAGAGGCAAGTTCTGGTTTCTAATAATGACAAATTCAAACTTCCTGCTCACTAGTTTGTAAAACATACATGTTTTGCAGGGATAAATGATCAATTCATGCAATGCTTTGTTTGGTGCACTGTGTCATATTACTAGTTTGGGTTTTCCACATATTTACACTAATCAGGTAGATAATAGGACGGTATAATTTATAGGAAATGTACCCCGTTTGTGTGGAGGTAGAGTGGAAAAATTATGCTCAGGATACCTGGCCGGGATTCAAACCCTGACCTCCTTGACAATTGCAAACCAGACACTGATGCAAGTACTGTGCTGAAATATTTGTTGTTTATTTATTACTATACATTTGATTTGCATGATTATAGTTGTTGTAGCATAAAACATATCTAAACCTATAAATCCTTACTAAGTCAACCTTCTTGCTATGATGAATAATGTAAAGACATATCTTTAACATAATATTGTAAAGAAAGTTTTTAAAAGACAGTACAATTTTTATTCATTTATGTAACTAATGTTGATTTTTTTTTACTCCATTCTTTAATGATTCCTATAATTAGTTTGACTTAATTTTCTCTTGTTTCAACCAGGTGAGTGGCCAAACTTCCTGCAGAAGGTTCACCTCCTGTCAAACAAGATAAAGTGCATACAGCAAGTTTAGGTTTCTTTATACCAAAATGTTTATCACTTCTTTCTTTTCCAAAATATTCATTGCCTCTCCCATCTTCATTTTCCTTTATTTCCTATACATGGATATAAGTCTCTATTTCCGGATCCAACACTACCCACTGCACCGCAATATAGAGAACTTGTCAGGTTTCAACGATGATTTCTTCCCCTCATGTGACATCTCACCCCTCTGCGATGTGACCGTAAAATCTCTAATGCTGGATCACGCAAATCACTATTTCTTTGGACCCTTGGCAATAATAACAGATAGAGTGTTTGGAATACATGACATAGAATATATCACTCCCAACATGATCAGTGCGTTCCACGTTTTTGTGGCGATAGTTTCTGCAAAGTGTATCGCATCTGATTCCTTATTGTCTAGGCGAGCCGGTGTTGGATTGTTTGGGCTACGAAGCATGCTTGATGATTTGGATGGCCATGTCGCAAGAGAAAGAAAAAATGAACATCGAGTAAGCTCAGATATTGGGTCTGTTGGATTCTTTGTGGATGGAATGTGCGACGGATTAGGAGCCATAGCATTGCTGATAGGATGTTTGGTGTTTTTGAAAAATAATCCTCCGCGAAGAGGCTATGTGCAGTTACAGTCAATCTTACCTCAAATTTCAGATGTAACAAAAGACTCTGGGGTGGGTACTCCTTACAAAGGAAAGGTGACATCAAAGAAGTTGATACAAAAACTAGTTTGCCTTGGCGCTCAGATGTTGCTGAGTTCAACAGCTTGGAATCGTTACATAGCTCTATACCAAGACTTGTTGGAACGTCAGAATGTGTCAAACCAACAAGCGGCCTGTCAGACTCAAGCATTCAGATCGCTCCTGATGTGGACGGTGGCTTGGCTTTG
This sequence comes from Timema genevievae, assembly GCA_902155825.1. NCBI lineage: Eukaryota > Metazoa > Arthropoda > Insecta > Phasmatodea > Timematidae > Timema > Timema genevievae. The sequence goes on along the minus strand of CABFWO010001562.1, from coordinate 112,623 downwards.
GCGTCTCTTCAACCCTCACGCAATAATCCATGCCACACTACTTGCCATCTTCTGCGACAAGCTTTGGGAGTTTCTTCGGGCAGTTCAGTATGCAGGTTTCATTGTGTTACTCGGTCTGATCTGTATTTCTGAAATGCACGTCCTGGAAGTTCAAGCCTTCATTCACAAGACGTTGACAAACAGTACTCTTAGCGTCTGATGCCACGTGTAGCCACTTTGCTGAATAAAAATTTAAGTCTTTCTACAACTTAATCAGCAAGTGGCTAGGTAGATCATAGACAAATTATACTTTAACATATAAGTAGTATAGTTTGTTCAGTCATTAGTGTACATAGAGTATATAGACTATTCGTATTTAATACAAAATAATATTCCAAAACACCTTCTGTAGGAGCCCTTAATAGTGGTACTTAATTCATAAAATAAATAAATACAAACATAGAAAAACTATGTTTAGCTTTTCTAGATAGAATAACAAAATAAAGTCAAAACCACAGCTAGGTTCAACTAAAATATTTAGTCAATCACCACAAAATCAAACCAACATGACCTTCCAAAGTATACTAAATATTGTTTTAGATACTTGTGGCAAATAAAAAAGGGTTTTGCATCATGAAACAGTGTTTATATTCTCACTTATGTCTAAAAGTAGCATCAGGGTTTGTGAAGTTTTTTTACCAAAAAAATTGTTATATTTTTAAGACTGACTTTTACACTAATTTAGGTAGGATATTAAAAAAAATAAAAAATATTGGATACCTTTAAATCTAATAGCAATATAATTCAATAAAATTATTTTGAAAATTAATTGTAATTTGATTTTTTAATAGGCTATATTGTCTCCATTAAATATTTCCCATTATAAATTCTATCTTTAAAAACACTGTCCATTTCTAATATAACTGATTTTTTTGATCTATAAAGCCAAATTATTTGTTAATTTTGGCTTTCTTGTGAATCATTTACCACTTACTATTTTTTTAAGCTCTACAAGAAGAAGTAATTTCAAGTAACTGCCTCAACATTTGTTAGGAAAGAGTTTTGGAAACCTCATTGAGCTAATATATATCACAAACAAATTTGCTTTAATGCTTTGTGCTTTATTGCAAATTCTCATAAAAAAATAAAAGTTAATTCAAAAATGAAATTCTTTAATATTAAGTTTTTTTTTCTTATCTAATCATCAAAATTATACATTTATAACTAGGTGCATGAATTTTAAAACTGCTCATGCCATATTTTCTATATTCTTTAAGGATTTTTTGTAGTGAAACACTGTTAAAAAAATAGCAAACTTAATATTTGTTCACAAAATGGAACAACAATCAATTAAGCACTGCACACTCTTCTTATTCTGAAAGATAACAATCTTACTTTACTCATTTCTCTACTGTGTAGCTTCTAAAGTAGGGTCATTGTATAATCGATCACAATCGCAATGAATATCATATGTGGATTAAGAAAAACAGTTATATTTCACAATTTGACAAATCGCAAATTCCATTATCTCCACATTTAACTTTTTGTTGATATAAGACTCAAGAAATCTGCTAAGCAAGGCATAAAGGAAGAACACAAAAATACATTATTCATATTTTCAGAAGAGGTTTGAATCCCAAACCACCCCACTTCGGCACAGTTTTTAAAATACTTCCTTTTTGACAAAATATTTACATCATATTCTTTTCAAAATATAATATCACAATCCAATTCTTTATAAATAAAGACTAGTTAATATCAATCTAATAAATCAACACTAGGTACCCCCACTCATTTTAGGTTTGATGCCTCTTGTAAATTTCATCACACTGTCTATAAGAATTATGTCAGAACTGTCAAGACTGAAATTATTGTTAAAATAGTCTGAAAATCATGGCATCTCTTACTGTGAAAATGCGCTAAATAAATAATTACTTTAGTCAAAATAGTTTTCAAATGTTATTTTTAGAACAGGTTTACAATGTGGTAAATATGTTGGGATGTCGATTTTTTTATATCTTTCATTTATGTATACCTTTATTTAATTATCTAGTCTTTGTTGCTTTTTGCAGTAAAAAAAAAGGTGCCAAATAACTTAAATATATTTCTTAAGACGTTTATTTTAGATATATATTTATATTTCATGTGCATTTTTTTCACTGAACAAACTATACTTAAAATATGTTGAAATTTAAAAAATATGTGAATTGGTCTCGTAAACTATTAAATTGGGCCTAATTATTCTTCTTACAAAAAGTTATATCGTTGATTTTGATGAAAACGTATTTTTGGATATTCCTTTATGGAAGTCTATGATTCATATATTTTATGTATTAGTGTGCAGTAAAACTGCATTTGAATTGAATAATACAATGCTGTTATCAAACAATTCTCAATGTTGACTTAAAAATATCGTATTTATGGCTACTTATGTTTTGTTTAACACTTTATTTATACGTGTTCTATTTATCAAAAAACTGTTAATGCTTTTGTATATTGATAAAAAAAAATACTCATGGAAAATGCTAGCGCTCAATCCAATATTTGGATTCATTTGTTGGTATTTCAGGGTAAATTCACAAGCATTTGACACTGTATGCTGAAAAGAAAGTGCTGCCAACCATTCTTTGCCTGTAGGTATTGAGAAGCATCAATGGTGCCTTTAATCAAGATAAACAACGTTCCTTGCCTTCAAAGAAATATTGTACTCTTATATTGGTTGTAGTGATGGGTCAGTTCTAATATGTTGCAGGTTCTAATGTTGGTTCTCTTAGTTGCACTCTCGGTTCCTGATTATATGCTCTACTTAATCCCATAAACCATCTCTTATCAATTTTTTCTTGTCTTTCCTCTTATAAGCCGTTTTAAAAAGCGCATTTAATATGTACTCTGAAAACTATCACCTATTTATATGGTAACTATATTTATTTTACTATATGTCAGACTTAATAAGAACTTTATAAAAACTTATATAACGAATAGTTAAAGAACTGAAAATTGTCTTTTTAGGAACTTAAATCGAGGGTTTTGGTTTTTAAGTGAAGAACCAAGGTAATGAAAACCCGGACTGACCCACCCTTAAATGGTATTAAGGAGCTTTTGATGAGGATTGAGGATATTAAATAGTATAATTAATATTTTTATTTATAATTCTCCATCTTCTAGTCATATTTGCCAGTCAAATTATATATTTTGTTCTAATCTCTTGTACTGTATTTTATTTGAATAGATTTAGATTTTATGTAAGAAGTAAAAAAAAAATCTGTATCTTTTTACATCTTTCTAGGTTCTAATTTATTTGAATTGTCAAATAATGTGTAAATTAGAATTGGTAAGGTGTACCATAGAAGCTTTTTCCTGGTTGAATTGTGTTGAATTCTTGCCTTGTTAATTAGAAAGAAGTAGTTCATGACTAAATACTAGTTAGCCTAATATTTCAAGGCCAAATAAACACGAATAGTTATGATGGGAAGTGGATTATTGTATTGCATAAAATATTTAATAGCTACTTACAATTTTTTAAAGACATGTTCTGTTCTGATATTTGACAAAAGCCGAGTGTTTTAGTCGGTCTTGATTAATTATTATTCAAATGGTGATTAAATCTCTTTATTTGTTGTTCAGTTTCCACACTTATTTAGAACAGGCTGACACCCATTCATGTGTGAGTAAAGCTCAATGTTTGAAAAAACTTCTTAATGAGATCATGACTTATAGCAGAAGTCTGAATATTGGTTTGGTAACACATCTATGTGGTACTATTGACTTTGGTATAACAATTAGGATTCTTAACAGAACACTTTTCCCTGTTATTTTATTCTAGTTTGATGACATTTATAATAATAAATTCAGAAAAAGGCTCCAGGTTTTCACAAATGTACCTGATTGTCTTAACATCTTTATGGCTGACTTGGGCCAACTGTTATATCTTAACCATCTTCCAAAGTGTCAACCACCATAATTACTGACCATTCAATAAATAAAAGAAAAAATTATTTATTCCTTTGCTTAAACAAGATAGATTTTATTTATCAAGTAAACTCCATATTTAATATTAATTTTACACATTAAAGTTTATTTTTAATTTGTGTATTAGGTGTTATTTAGATCTAAATTATTAACATATATAGGATATTTGCTAAAACAGTTTTTTTTCATATAAAATTTATGTTAAACTACAAATGAGTCTTAATTTTTCAAGATATTTTTGTATTTAAAGCCCTCGACCTTTACCCAAGACTTCCAGAATTTAGATGACTACCGATGTGTATATTCTGTGTGATAAATCCTCCACTTGAAAGCTACAGTGAGACTATGTATCACTTTTAAGTTCTAACAAACCAGTCTCTTAACTTTTTGGGCCTCCGACAAGTAATTTTTTTTGATATTTGCTTACACACTTTACAGCCTGCTCGTGAAAATGTCCTTTTGAGTACTTAACACCATTTCTACCTATACCAGAACTGTTCCTACACGCAAAAGTTTGGTTACCATAACTAAAATCTCCAAACAATACTTTGTTTCAATATCAGAGAAAAAAACAACTTAATTCATTTATAATATTGTTGTAACTTATGATATATGGAAGAAGGTACAAGAGATATGGATAAAAACACATGAAAGAGAACAAACACAATATGGTTTTTACAGTGAAAAGAAGAACACAGTTCACACTTTACATTGCTGCCAATGGACAAAAAGGTAATGGCTACCTTTTGAAGAAAATCGATCGCTACCGCCCAATCCCTCGGCCTAGGTTTCCTTCTGCTTTCACTCAACCAAAATACAATTTAATTTTATAGCGTGTGCAAGTCTATGGAAACATCATATTTAATTAAAATAACTAATACCCCATCGATGAGCATGGGGACAAAGACTTCAGGCAGTTAAGTTTGTCCAAAGTGCGAATCCTGGCATAATGGTAGGTTTTTTTTTCATTGGTTCTGCCACCTTTCCTTCATGCAAAAGCTGGTACATTTACTATAAATTATATCTTACTCATTCTTAACACATTAATGTAATCGGATATTAGTAGATCGACCGGGTAGGAGACAACACAATAAAATAATAGCTGTCATTTATGCAATTTTGGTGTTTATGAGGCCACTTAGAAAATGCACAGGCAGAACATGTTTTGCTATTCATTGACAAGGCTGGTTCTAATACAAATATTGTTAAGTTAAGATATTAAATATACTATATTTTTAAAAGCTTTACTAAAAATTAACCATACTGACAAAAATAAAGGGTAAAATATTACTTTTAATTACATACTTATTTGAGCAAATTTTGTACATGATAGGTTAATTATTATATTATATTTAGGTGTTGAAAAGTTTCTAAGTCATTTTTGTTGATGTTATTGATGTTGTATATTCTTATCATAGAATGTGTAAAAAAAAAAGTTGCTATTTATTTAACTCGATTTAACTTTTTTACTTAAAAATAATATTATTGTATATAATATAACGTACAGTATGCCCATAGATGTGACAAATGTTTTTACACACTTTCATTTGTTTGTTTTCAAGGCTTTCGATTTTCAAACTGTGCCTATGGTAAAAAAAAAAGTAGCACACCAATATTAGTAGAGATAATTCTAGTTTTATATGTTTGTGATATGTGGTATTTGAATTTGAAATTAGAATATATTGTTTGGAATTTTTTGTACTTTGATGATTAATGGAAAGGTTTGAGTTTGATTTTTGTGATAATATTTTCTTTGCAATTCAGTAGCCAAAACTTAACTCTTGAATGTACTAGTGATAGCGTCATTTCCAGAAATTAACTGGTTTAATTTCCATTACCAGTTCTTCTATTTCTTTTCCGTGTTCTGATGACGGTTCTATAATATTTATGTTCCTTGTTTCAGTGCTGGTTCTAGTTTTAAAATCCCATCTAGTCATATAACTCAATCTAAATTCTTTTGTTTCCCCCCCATTATATGTAAATGTGATACAACTAAATATTAACTACTCATCTGCAAATCATCTATTTTTAAACTAAATAAAATAGACTTTAATACTATTGCCACTTTTATATATTTAACTATATTAATTTAATTGTTTGAATGTCTCCATATAAGAACATAACTGACCCATTCTTAAAAATTTGTTTCTACCTATTTGTACCCATCATCATCATTCATCATCATCATCATCATCATCATCATCATCATCATCATCATCATCATCATCATCATCATCATCATCATCAACAACAACAACAACTATTTCCAGCCTGTGGCTAGGTCAATTTAGTAAAAGGCCTCCATCTTCCTTATCCCTCCACCATTCTTCCCCCTTTAATCATATGTTATTCACCTCTCACTTGCACAATTTATGCTATCTGCTCCTCTCATCTCTTTCTTGGTCTCCCTTGCGTTCTTTTTCCTAAATACATAATTTCCATTGTTCGCTTTGGTATTTTCTTCTTTACCATCGGGTGACCTGGTGGTCTAGGGGTAAGGTCTCAGACTTCTGTGCTGGGGGTCCGGGGTTCAATCCTCGGTCCCGGCACAGATTTATCTGATTGCCAAACCCTACCTTCACCTCTGACAAGACGTGTATTAATCACAGCTTGTGAATGTGTGGAATGTCAGGCCTCCACCGTGGTTCGGATTCCACGTTAAACTGTAGGTCCTCCATTTCATCTCACAATCACCCTACCATTATACATTAGCGTAAGTACGTATAACCCGAACGGGTAGTAAGACGCGGTGCTAATAATAATAATAATTATTATTATTATTCTTTACCATCTTCATTACATGCTCATACCATCTCAAGTCTTGTGTTCTCTACTATCTCATGTACTCCTATACCCCCACTGTTTTCTGGATATCCTCAATCCTAATCTAGTTTCTACTCGTGACAGCTAGATGCTCCTCACAAACTTCATTCTCTTGGCCTGCACTTTTGCACTTTCCTAGTCTCTATTACATTCACTGTCCTATATATCTACTGCATATGGTCCTAGGCCACAGACAAGTAAGAAACAGACTTTCAATTTTACGGGGTTTTTGCTGCACTCCTTTTGCCAGCTTGAGTCCTTCAACACTGGGCTTCGCTAGTGTCACTGCTGGGTGACCACAGCGATAATAGTGTTGAAGGACTCAAGTTGCCAAAAGGAGCGCAACCATTTTAACCTGGAGGTTGAGTATCTGGGTATATTATTTGTCTCTGTCCTGGGAGTACAAATTACACCTTACACATCACTTCCTTACACTTCAAGGGCATGTCTCTCCACACACCTATAACAAAAAACTCCCCCTGCCACCCTCTTCCTATTAGATCCTCTCTACCTCCCCCCCAGATTTCAATCACATTTCCAAGATATTTTACCCATCGTGTCAACTATTTTCCCATTTTATTAATATTTTTCTATGAAGTGATTTATTTGGTCTCTATGTGTTTGATGAAATCCATAACTTTAATAACTTATAAACAATTTTTTTTTTAATTTGCTCAAGCAAGCGAGTTTAAAAATTACCAAAGTGAAGACTTTCTATAATTTATAATGCTTATTTCATACACTAGCTTACACTCTTGGACGATTATTAACATGTGGGGAAAGAAAGGAAATCTCTGGTAATAAAGAGTGAGGAAATAGGAAAAGGAAATGCAAGAAGTGAAGAGGATTGAGGATAATATTAACTAGAGGCAGAGTTAAAGTATTAATGATAATGACTGGGGAGAGACAGAGGCAGAGTTAAAGTATTAATGATAATGACTGGGGAGAGACAAAGTAGGAGGGAGGGACAGATATAGGAGGATAGCAGTATGAGAGATGTAAATAAATAGCAGAAGAAAAAGTTTACACTTTCTTTTCCTCTTGTGCAGCATAGTTTCTTGTTCGACCCTATGGCTATACTAAATGTTGCCAATGCATTTTGACAATCTTACACCTAAAACTAGGTGGGCCTTGTTTATTTGACTTTATTAGTATAGTAAGTTCTACTTTTATTATTTTTTATAATTAGACTAACCTTTTATACTCAAGAGAAATGTGCAATCCAATCCCTTAAGTTAGTTCACATGTCATTTCCTATCAAATTATTTTTATAAATAACTTTATTATAAAATATAGGGGGTGATAACTTGTATTTTTAAACTGTTTACCAAAGAAAACATTTGAATAAACAATGTACCAAGATTGAGTAATTACTTGTACCCATTTTTCAGAGGAATAACTGATTATTAGATGGGTGTCTAGATGAATTTCGTGAAATTTTGCAAATACATTTTTATCTAAAAAATTCACATAAAAAATAATGTATTCCCAATATTTATTTTCCCAATTAAGACCAGCTAAAATTAAATTTATGAGTTCATTTGACTAAGGTAAACCCAAACACAATGGATTGGTATATAATTCTTTATCAAAAAGTGTCCTTGAAAGTAAATAACTTCTATTTGTTTGTATTCATGTGTTATGAGTGTAAACCTTGTTCACCACTAATTAACTACATTTAAAAATAAATCAGTTAGTTTGTTGATATGAAAATATAATTTTTTAGCTTTTTTTGGTGTGTGTTTATGGAAAACTCACCATTTACGGCCCTCTAGGGGTTTATCTAAGCTTGAGGATAGCCCAACTTGAACAGGCACATCATGACATTAGTCGGCAGACATGTAATATAAGTCATCCGGTCCTGATTGATCTTAATTGTTGTAAGTCTTCCGTCTAGTAATTTCTTCCAAGACTTCAAAGTTTTCATATTTCTTCCCATAGTTCAGGATCTTGTTGATATCGGTGATATCAATGTTTTCAATCATTATTTTCTTTTACATTATCAGTTTTTTTATACTTCTTTTAAACAGTTTACCCTCAGGTCAATTTCATACGGTGTATTTTAGCGAGCAATTTAATCTAAATCAAATTCTACTTGATTATTTTTTAATTAAGGGTCAGTGTAGCCATTTGGAACTTTTCGTCTTTATAGTCCTAAATGGCCTTTCACTTTGGTAATCCTCTAAGCTGTTTTTGTTTTCTATTTTAGAGATCTCGTAAATTGAGAACATTCTCTGCCATATTATTTTCATTACACTGATAACAATATTACATACATTGTTTATAACTGTTTTAGAAAAAATAATTTTTATTTTGATCTGGTTTTATAGCTAGATTGTATTAGCAAGAACCTTCCTGACAGTACACATGCTAATTTCTTGAATTACTAAACTAGAGTTGTTACTTTTGACATTTGTTAAATATAGCGACATTTTACTAATGCGAGCTACACTACATGTATTTTTAAATTCTGGAAGATGTGTTCTACATTGATCTGACTATACAGCAAAGATTGATGATATAATTTATTGATATAATTAGCTGTCAACAATAATTTTTTATAGAACTTATATAATATAATTTATAGAATTAAAAAAAAATTGTTTTGCTAAACACTTTGATTATTTATAACTATGTACAGCAAATAGTCGTTATTTTAAGTTAAAAATGAAGGAAAAATGTCAACTTATTTAATATATTCTACTTGAAATTGATATAATTTGGTTTTTCAAAACCTCTCTTTTGTTGAGATTAGTTTTTTATATTATTATTATTATAATATTTTAGTGTGATTATTGCCTATAAACAACTTAAACTTAAGAAATTACAACGCCATTCATCTTGTAAGAGGATGTCAAAATACCATCCTGCTAAGTTTTGAACCCAAGACCTCCCAAACGATTTGGGCAGGGACATTTTATTAGGGTGAAGTGTGTAAAGCTAGAATTTTAATTTATATACACTTTGTTTAGCCTGAAATGTAGCAAGCTTATTTTTGCTATGGTACAGCCTATACAGTGGGGCAATAATTAAGTCTGTCAAGTTAAGACTGAAAGCTTTCACTGTAAATTAGTCCTCTGCCCACCTTTCAGGTAAGAGTTCTGGTTTACCAGTGGTTCCCAATTCGATGTTATTTCACCCATTGAGCAACAGGTTCATTTAACATAGTTGTACACACCTGGAAAAATTGGGTAATATGGCATGACAGGTAAAAGTCAGGGTAATTTTAAAAAGTAACTGGAATTCATAGATATTTTTCAATAATATTTGAGATACAAAGTAGACGAGCACAACTTAGTGTAAACTCTAGCTTTTTATGAAAATACTAGGAAAATTGATTTATTTTAGACTGTACAACTTTGATAAACAATGGTATTTCAAAACACACTGTTTAAGCATGTATTGTATTTTGTCTAGCACATACTCATAAGCTTTGTTTTAGTTAAGGAGTGTATCACATTACTTTATGAATGTCGAACAAATGTTGACAATAGTACTGCCATTCATGAGGAGGAATATCATCCTATTCTACCCTACCAGCTATGAATAAATAAATAAACTGGCTAATGTAACACAGTAACATCAAACTGCATTAAAAATGTAAATTAACTTTATATTGAAAGTTAAGTTGATTTAGAAAATTATAAAATTAATTTACAAATCAAGCATTTAATAAAGTGGTTGATGTATTAAGTGAAATTGATAAATACTAAAATGTAAAATTTAAATAAAACATTTTTATAAAGAAATATAGTGTATGATATGAACAGTTATATAAAATTACAATGCAACATCAACTAAAATATAGTGCTCAAACATGTTGATTAATAGTCTTAAAACATAAGTTGACACATTAAAATGTTAATACAAAACTATAATATACAATATATCGTGATATAAACAATGTTCTAAAGTCCAGACTTGTGTTTGAAATTAAAGAATAAAAATTAAAATAACATCTGCCAAACAGATTTAGATAATTGAATAAAGTATTTATATAATGTAGAATGATCTAAGTCTTATCTATGTTTGTGTCCCATTACTCCTTTTTTACATCCAGCACTGTAAAAAGTCTGGATTAATGGGGCATAAACAGATCAGTCTACATTACATAAACACTTAATTCAATTTTCTAAATCAATTTGGCAGATTTTAACTGAATTTTTATTCTTTAATTTCAAACACAAGTCTGGACTTAAGAATATTGTTTACATCGCGTTATATTGTATATTATATTTTTGTATTAATATTTTAATGTGTCAAATTATGTTTTAAGACTATTCATCAACGTGTTTGAGCATTATATTTTTAGTTGATGGTACATTGTAGTTTTATATAATTGTTCATATCATACATTATATTTCTTTATAAAAACATTTATTCAAATGGTACATTTTATTACTTATAAATTTCACTTAATATATCAACCACTTTATTAAATACTTTATTTGTAAATTAATTATATAATCTTCTAGATCAACTTATCTAAGTCTTAAAATTTGAGAAAACATTATAAAAAAAAAGTTAAAAGTAAGGAGTGGTTATAATGAAAGTTAACTTTATATATCTGAAATGAGCGCTGATTGGGGTATGTAGGGAAATATATTAAAATTTTTAGGTCATTCGAATAAAACTCACTAATATTAGTTTGTTTTTTAAATTAATTTTTCTTTGTGTGATTTTGTAGTTATTGTAAAAAAGAAATTGCCAAACAATTGTATTAATAACTTTTAAAAGTAAAATTATAATATTTTTATCTCACTTTAGTATTAAATACGCAGTTTTGTATTTAAATATTAATTTTCATTGAGAATTATATGTACTTTCCATACTTTTATGAAGGATTGTGTGCAAAGATGTGATGGAACCCTTCTGATTTTCTTTCTTTGTGATCAGCCCTGCTGGAATATGTTGCTATTTGTGCATCGTTAACAACTTATAAGTAAATAAACTTATTTTGTTTTATTCTCTTAAGCCATGCTACTTCGCTGAAGACCAATTAACATCTTTATAAAGACTAGTAATATTTTTTTGGTGATCATTTTTATGTTGTTGTGTGGTGTGAATGTAATACAGCCATTTGAACAACAACGGAGTAAAGTGTAAACCTATTTAAACCCAAGTATGTATGTAAGAGTGAAGTTTTTCATTAACTTGTGTTTACATATGTTTTTGGGAATTGTTCTTTCCCAAATTAATTTTTAAATGAATGCATTGGTTTGAAATTCTTTTCGAGTATTTTAAAATATATATACTGGTTAATTCAATAAAACATATAATGAGCTAGTGTGATATATTTTAAAAATGTATCTTGGTCATGAATTCAAACCTGGGCAGCTCATTTTGTAGAGCAGTGGCATTCTTAGCCTAATATCTATGTTCACTGCCCAGATATATCTTACTTAATAATTAAACTTGATTGATTTGTGTTAAATATTATAAATGTTGAAAATATCAACACAGTCTTTTTTTAAATATAGTATTTTTTTAAACAATTATTTTATCAAATTATAAATGATTTAAACAATTGCTTGATGTAAATGCTTAAAATGTAATATTTTGAATTGGCAAAATGTGTGAAAAATATTAATCCTAGTTATATAATATGTCAAAATATGTGTATGTTGGACCTGATGTTATAAAAATTGATTTTTGATAATCAAAATATATGGAAAAAACAAGCCTAACAATTATTTTACTATAACTAACATTTAAAAATTTACTATATACTATTAAATGTCTGATATTTTGTGTAATTTAGTGTTTTTGAGGTGTAAAAACATACAAACAAATTTTCTTTGTCTTAACTGAATGTTATTTTTATTTTTGTTATTTAAAACAATGCTTATATTACAAATCCTTATAATAAGGAAAACAAGCTTGTTTATGCTAGCATGCCAAGTTGTTTGCGAAAACATACTTCAAAGTTTTTATACTGTGATTTGATAAAGGTACTTCATTTTCAATTGCTTTTATTTTGCAATAAAGATTTATTTTGGCCATTATTAAAAAATGTATTATCTAAAGTTTGAAGTTAAATTTTTTTGAATTATGTTTAACTTCAATGGTAGTGATTTGGAAATGCTAATTATGTACCTTACTATTTTATGTACATTTAATATGCTTGCTTTATTGGTTTAGTTAACTAACATGAAGTTGAATATTATATTTTACTTATTAATATCTATTTCACAGGCATTGTGTCTTCAATTCTATTTGGTTTTGTTTATCACTTTATCGTTTTACACTTAATGCTCGAGAAGAATGTGGTTTCTGATGTCTTGTAAAATCTAATAATTGATTCTTTTAAGTGAACAATTTACTAATGTTATGCTTTTTGGCATCTAAAAAATACCAGTATTATTAAAAACTAGGATTTCTCTTTTCAATTGTTTACATCCTTGATGAATACATGACAATGCTGTTACCAGCCTCCTCTTTTCATTAATCTTTTTCTTGACAATGAGGACATTTTAATTTTTATTTAAATCCTATTATCCTCTGGATCTTTATATTGCCTGAAATTACAAATAAACCAGTATAAAGATTAGTAAGTGTAACTAAAACAAGTTAGCATCTTACTACTGGTTCGGGCTGTATGCTTATGTACTAATTATGCTAATAGTTTTAGAGATGAGGAAGGCTAAATTTAGAGGAAGTGTACCAACCTTTGTGTGGAGCGAGCGTGGAAAAATGATTATGTAAAAACCAACTTCACAACACCCAACTAAGATTTGAACCTTGATCTCCCTGTCATCAACAGTCTAGTCTTCTGCGAGAATAGCGCCTTTAACCATGCGGCCACCAAAGTGGCTAGCTAATGTTAAGAAAATGAAATGATACCATTTTTAGTGTACTTTTTAACAGCCTTGGTTATGAAATAGGGACTTTAATTTGTCCTAGGGGTATGAAGGTTTATTTGCTTATCAAGTAAGTGCAACACAAATCAAATTGAGACAAAACTATCACAACCAATCGGTTACAACTGTGGTTATGTGGGTTTAATTTGGACTATTAGGAGATCTATTGTAATAAGTAATGGTGTGGGTGAAAACAGAAATGAAAGCATATTACCTACCTAGGTGGCTTAGTCGTTGAAATTGTCACTATCACAATATACTAGACTGTTGGGGACAAGATCAGGGTTCGAACCCCGGTCGGGTGTAGAGAGGGCTGTATTTCCTAAATGGTTTTACACTCCGCCTCCACACGACTACTGGTGTACCTTCTATATATTCAACCTTCATTATCCCTAATACATTAGCATAATTAGTATGGGCAGTGAGACGCGGTGCTGAAAAAGAAAATAGCACATCTGTTAGGAAAACTGCTTAAGACTTGTATTATAATAATCTGGAACATGACAAAATTTGGGACCATATAATATTTCTTGTTTGTGTAGAGCACAATTTAGAGGTATTTATAAAACAACTAGCCATATAATTATGTGGGAACTTAACTGTATTGTCAATGTTGTAGCTAAAATGACAAATACAGTTTCTGAGAGTACTACCATTTAACTGGTTTAATAGTTGTAATAATTTATTGAAATTATCTTTGGTCACGGGTTTGCTGCATTTCAAGGGAATTAATTCGAATATAGTTAGAAAATGATAACTCTTACTGGTTTTAATTACAGGTGTAATTTTTCAATTATATTTGAATAGTATAGAGGTACTACGGGTACTTTATTTTACCTCGTCAACTTTCCAAAGATTATTTCAATTCAACTTGCACCGCTGGCCAAAGGTGGTCAGTCTTGTATGGTCTGGTTGGGTTTTTAATTCACGAAAGGGTATAGGCCTATTGAGGGCTTCTCTCCTTGTAAATGGTTCCCCACTCCTCTCTCATGCATCTTTGGGTACATTTACTATAAGTTCCAATAGTATAAATATATAAATAGCCTTGACAGTTGATAAGACATGTAGTTTTGGGGGATAAAGCTCTAATTAAACTATTCTAACTTGTGTATGTGCCAACTCGCCAATAATGGAAATAAGTGGGGATAAGGGCTGGGTCTACCTTATATGACCCTCTACTTTGCTAAGATTGTTTTCTTAAGGGTAATATTTTATCTCTCTGAATATTAAACAACGTATGAGTAACGCAAATAATTTAATTTTTATAATATATATATATATATATTGCCATGAATAACTATTATATTACACGCTTTAGTGGCCGTGGCATGGTCCAACTCGCTACTCTTGTAGCATGCCTGCTAAACTAGCGATGATGGGGTGGTCGAGGTTCGAATCTCAATTGGGTGTACTGAGGGTGGTTTTTCCAAAATGGTTTTCCACTCTCCCTTCATGCAAATAAGGGTACACTTCCTTAAATATAACCTTCCTAATCCCCAAAAAATTAGTGTAATTAGTACACAAGTGTATAACCCAAACGGGTAGTAAGACGCGGTGCAAAAAATAACTATTTTATTAGTTTTTTAGAACTGTGAATTGAAACACATCTCTAATATTTATATGATTTTTAAATATTTCTTAAAAGGTACTAAACATGCCTTTTGATTGTCCTCAGATTCCTAAATTCATATAATGATTTTCTTCTAGAATCAAGATGAGATTTATTGGGATGTCAAAAACTAACATTAGTCTCCTGCCAACTTAATTTTGATTAGTCAAATGTTCCTATATGTCTTTATTCTTGTAAGATGTACAACTATGTACCTATGTTAAACTTTTTCCCAGATGTCTATATGTCAATATTTAAAACTTTATTATTAATGTGGAAAGAGTTTTTGTTGTTGTTATTTTCAACAATTATATTGTGTAAAAACTAATATTTGCTTGTTAAATTGTGTTTATTAACATTGTATATTGAATATTACAAAATATAAAATATCTTGGTGGTTTTTTTTTTCCTCTTTACAATAACTCCTATGTAGTTTTTTTTTCCCCTTCTTCTCAAAATCTCACAGAGAAAGTATTTTGATTGTAAAAAGAAATCAAACTTGAGATTTATGATAAATGTCGACATTTCCTGACCCCCTGAAACCAAAATGTGGGTTTCGCAATTCCGTCTGTCTTTACCTCAAGCTAGAGCCGAAATTATTTTACCAATTGGGCTAAAACTTGGTATCTGGAGTTTTCATAATGTCCACTCTGAGGGGTTTTTGGAACTAGATTTCTAATCTAAATTTAAGGGTAGTCTACTTATGGGGAAAAGTAAATAAATTTTTTCAAAATTTGCTTTAAAGATTTTGATTAAATTGTATATCTAAACACTGTTTATCAATGTAAAAAAGATGGCAGTGCTCATTTTCCTATAAAAATGACTTTGAGGGTACTTTACATGGGAGAATTTTCCAATTTTGGTTGTTTCTTCACAACTATTTTTGTTCCAAGACTTATCATTGTAATTTTGTTCCATTAAAGATAAAAATCTTTTATTTGACATTTTTATAAACTCATTAGTTTCTAAGCTATAAGAATATATATATATATACATACTTTTTTACAGTGTTCCTACGCATAATGGAAAACCCGGCAGCAATAAGTCAACTACCTAGTCGAAGGTGGCTGTGTTATCTGATGGCTCATGATTTTAATAAAACCACACATTTGTAGCCGACGATTTCCGCACGTCCATCATAGAGTTTGCCTTAAAATATGAGTGAAGAATGACCCTGGGCATGGGATGATTCCTGGATAGTTCAGTGGTTAGAGCATTGACGTACTAAGCCAAAGGCCCCGGGTTTAATCCCCATGTCCAGGTGTCATTTTTCAATTTTCAGAATTTTTTTTTGTATAGTTAAAATTATCCTGGGGAATAAAGGAAGGGGGGTGACCCAAATTTTGCATGGAATAAAACTTAATAATTGGTGATCTTAGAAATACACCACAATCATTAAACTATATATATATATATATATATATATGTATAATTTTAGTTCTAACTCAATAATAATGATTTTCGATTGCCGAAATTTTCTCTTGGGTTGTAGGCTATAAATGAGTATGACCTTTGGCCTGCCTTATAGTTTTGAATACAGATTTATTCCACACGCCTTTATCATTAGTAAATAGTAAGGTAAACTATATAATTTTCCGCCTACCCAACATACCGATATTTACCATACACTTTCATAAAATTAATGATTGTAACATCAAAGTTTTTTTTAAAGGCTGACTGAAGATGGAGTGGGTCTGCCTGTTTCAATTATTTTATTTTTCTCGTCTAAAAACCGGGACCAAAAAAACTATGCTTCCAAATATGACTTATGAATACACAGCAGCTTCCACTGCTGCACTTATTGACACACTCATCATTCTACTACTGTACTCAAGGAAACAAACCGCTTCACTTGGAGGATCAAACAAGCATCAATATTCCGTAAAATAAAACTCAACTTACTTTAAATTTATAATAAATACGTTATTTTGTAATAGAGTGCCCATAATTATATCTATACCTCAGTTTTAGCTACTTTGGTGCTGACTGACAGCTCACAGCTGACTTCTGACGGCTTTGAAAAGCTACCGGACCAAATTATGTATCCCTAGGCCTGAACCATATGATCTGCAAAAAACATGTGTTTAGCAGTTGTCACTTCTGACAGTCAAAATTTTAGGTATATACCTAAATGTTGACTGTCAGAAGTCAGCTGTGAACTGTCAGTCAGCACCAAAGAAGCCATGGGGCTACTGTAGAAACAATACATATCAATTAAAACAAACTAAAAAATAAGATTTTGACACTATTAAAAGTATTATTATATATCAATCATGGTAGTAAATTCATGCGCTAATACTTGCCTAGAGATACGTAAGCAATGCTTCCCTCTCCCCAATGAGGGCCGGACAGACCCGGAAACAAACGATTGGCGGAATAAAGAGTGAGTGAGACCACCTGGCTGGCCGGTCAGTCAAAGAAAAAAAGGCTTACTCCAAAAGAAGAGGCGCAACCTCGACTCGGTATACTTGTTGGAGAGGTTTCTTGTATAATAATAATTTGTTTTAACTTCATTTTCCTCTTATTTTATTTTTTCCCTTTTTTAATTTTAGGGAAGCGATGCTTCCCTTGCTTTCATGAAATAAACGCAATTGATAAGAACATTAAGAGAATGATATCTACTGTTCACAGAACTACCAGTTGGAAATTCATAATGATAACCACTGGGAATGAACCCAGAGCTTTCTGTGTGTACCTCACCACAATGCTAGGTGACTGGGCTTAGTTGATGAAGTGTGATGGTCTGTCGAGAGGTGGTAGATTATTATGTATGTGTTATTTAACAAACATTTACATCCAGCTACAAACTTAGGTACTAAACCAAGAACATTATTCTCAACACTAACATCAACTTTAATGCAAACAAAATTATAGAATTCTACCTTAGTAAATATTACGAAGTTCTACACAAGTATTAAGGGGGAAGAAAAAGCTAAGGTAAATATTTTAGCAGTGTTAAAAGCAAAATACATTTTTGGTTAAAACAAAATTGCTTCAGTAAATACTTAAAAGTTTAAGTTATTTTATACTTTTCATGAACATTAAGGAATTTTGGACAGGGCTTTTTTTTTATCTTTATTTAAAAAGTTATTAATGTTCAAATGATACACTATCTCTGACAAATATTATAAGAAATGTTGAGAATATTATGTATAGAAAATTAAACTAAGCTTATTTACAGAAGCAATATTTTACTTAGCTTACCCCAATTTTTTTTTTTAGAAAACTAGAATTCTGGACCTTAACTTGCATTCCATTCTATCCCACTATAAATTATTGATATGCCAAATTTTCTTTAGTTTAATCAAGATACTTTGTTTGGACCCAGTAATTGGTTAAAATCGATATTAAGGCAGCATTAGAGCCCATTTGCATGTGATATTTTAACAGTGCTACTTAGCACTACACTATTTTAAATGGTGATCTTTCCATGCACCTGCACTGCATGTCTTCTCGACTTTCCACGCGTTATATCTTAACAGTGTGGCTGATGTACAGTCATATTCAAATATAGAAGTAACATTTTGACAATATCAAAAGTTAGTAAAACACTTTTCATATATTTATCTCTAAAGTCATGTAAGTTTCAGCTTTCACTTTTACTAGATTAAATAAAAACCTGTAAAATTATACTAGATATATAGTAAAGTGTAAGCAATGTTTATGTGGAAAAATGTATTTATGTTTTCTAAAAGGTCTTCAATGCTAGAATCATACTATAGATACACTGCTTTCAATAGATGGCCTGAAATACACATTGCTATTTCATAAGAAAACCACATGTTGGTTTGCTAAATTAATCATTGCATGATTTTAGTATTTAACAACGTCAGGTCACAACATTTTGAGAGCTTTGGTGGAGAGTTGTTTAGTGGTAGATATTTTTTTCATATCGTGGGTAGAGTTCGTTGTATAATGTACAAAAATGTCCTGATAAACCCATTACCAGTCATGCCATGTATTTTTAAATATTCTCTCAAATAATAATGCAAGTGCGACTACTTCTTTGTCAAAGTCTCTCGTTGAAATTGACCCTTACCCTATGGCCCATTAGGGTCTGCTGCTGATTATGGCTGGCACTTTCTGTTTCATTTTACATTCTCTAATCCCTATTTTCAAATATACTATAAGACACAAAGTAAAATGAATTTTAAGAAAATGTGCCAATATCTCCCTGGAGAGGACGGATAACTAATCAAATAAATCAACACTATAACAATTTTTTATTTAATCCTGTGGTTACAGGTTAGAATGTTTAGTTAAAACTGCTACATCAACCTTGCAGAGTTTTAGGATATTAGGTATTTGCAAAAAACACTTTTTACCAACTATTTCCAAGCAAATTCTCATGAACAACAGAACACGTGGTACATCTTGCATTTAATATCAAGTGGGCTTATTATTGCTCTCTATATGTTATATAATTTAGTGTAGCAATAACATATAAAAGCGGTTAGTGGTAGGGGGTGTTGAAAGAGGTACCCACCTTGGTGCCTTCATCCTGGTGTAATAAAATTATTAATAATACTAACTGATCTCTTTTTATGTGACTAAAATCAAGATTGCTTCCACTTGGCATCATCAACTTTATTCAAAAGTGCCTCTATATTTTTCTCGCCCACGTTTACTACTACTACTACTACAACAACTACTGCTACTACTACTACTACTACTACTGCTACTACTAATACTACTGCTACTACTACTGCTACTACTACTACTACTACTACTACTGCTACTACTACTACTACTACTACAACAACAACTACTGCTACTACTACTACTACTACTATTACTACTACTACTACTACTACTACTACTACTGCTACTAATACTACTGCTGCTACTAATACTACTGCTACTACTACTACTACAACAACAACTACTGCTACTACTACTACTGCTACTACTGCTACTATTACTACTTCCAATTGGATGAGCCCCTACTAATATAAGTTTCAAAAGATTAGTTGACTCTACAGGGCAGTAGTGAAAATGTACTAGCTAACAGGTAGTTAACTCTCTACTCAAATTTTAGTATTTATCATGTCATTGAATTTAGGCTGGAATTATGTTGAAAATGTATAATTACTGTATTTCTTAGATTCTAAGATTCCATCAGCTCACAATAATCTTTCAGTACCACCAACAGAAAAAAAGATTTTATTCTAAGAAAATAAATAAAAATAAAACGCTAAAATACCATATATCTACTAAATATTTTTATTACAGAATTAAATTTACTAACAACAATAGTACCTTATTTATCAGTAAGTATGTTATTCATCACTTCCTTCTGAACCAATATCAATCTGATACTTCTGAGCTGTCTATATCTGCATCTGAATCACTGTCAAAGTCTAATTCTTCTGATCCATCTTTATTTTCATCATTCCATAATATATTGTCTATTGAGCCATCAAGAGCGTTGATCGAAAAAAAACCCTGCAATTCTAAGATGCCATCGATCCCAAGATGCACCTCATTTTTAGATACGTTTAATTGTCTCTTAGTTTCTAAGAAATACATAATAACTGCAAAATTCAGTGGATATAGTATTATTGGAGGAGCAATAGGGTATAATATGGGGCACCAATAATATCTTCACCGGGTGCCCTGGTACGACACTCATTTAGTTACGCCGTTCTCAACTATTTTTTTTCATATCTAATTACTCATCAGGGTTATACGCCACTAGAGACTTTGATTTATCAAACAGACATTAATACAAGCTCACATTTAGACCAAACTCTTTGGGAACATAGTGGGTTATTTTATTTTTAAATATGTTTTTATTTTAATCAATATTCTTTAATGTCTGTAAAAAGTCAAACTTGTTTTAAAGTGATTGTGTTTCCATTTAATTATTTGTTAAAATATTGTTATCCCCTTCAGTAAAAGCTTGGTCTATGGGGCTATTCTCGCAATAGACTAGACTACTGATGATGGGAAGATTTTGGTTCGATCTCAGTTGGGTGTTTCGAGGGGAGTTTTCCCTAAATGGTTTCACACTTTCTCTTCACGAAGAAAAGTGTTTTGCATATAATATAAACACATATATTTATTGGCGCATCAGAATATTTTTATTGAGAATTCCAAATTACACTTATCTTGCGTCTTGTTCACCACATTCAGTTTATCTTTTTGTCCTACCTGGATTTGAACCGATAATCTCACAGAGGAAACACATGGCCTTATTGAATATAGTAATGCTCGAAGCCTCAATCGAGTTCTAACCATGTGTTTCTACCTCAACAGTATCTTCTGGAGGCAGGCTGGTGTGATGATGGAAAGGTGGTTGGCGTCACAGAGCCCCGGAGGGTGGCCGCCACGACACTTGCCGCTAGGGTGGCCACGGAGAAAGGCTCCCCATTAGGACATGTCGTCGGCTACAGTATCAGGTTCGATGACTGTTCTGACCCTCAACACACAAAGATAAAGGTTAGTAAAACTCCTGCTAGGCCTGGTGACTTTGGTGGGATACTTAATTAGAGATAGACCATATTTTCTAAACCAACAAGCACACTTTTTTTCCCCCCAATATATTAAGTGCTGACCTATCTTCCACTAGGGTTATTAAGGTGTTCATGTTTAAATCTGTCAGTATCAGGTTGTTTAAAAGTGGGGATAAGTTCACATTCGACCCCCCTCAGTGGTCTATTGGTCAGAGTTCAGTTCCTGGCTACAGATCAATAGCTCCTGGGTTTGATTATTGGTACTTCTAGAATTTTTCTATAAAGTAGTTAGTCTGGGGAATGGGGGTCAAACTCAACCTCGTGAGGACAAATGAGGAGCTTCTTGAATAAATAAGAAGCATCTCCGGTGTAGAAAACTGAAATTAATGGCTGGAGTGTTTGTTGTGCTGACAACATGACACCCTATATCCACTAATATTGGCATTATCATCGCGAATGGTGGTGGCCGCTCACTTTGTCGGTATAGCTCGCTTGCAGGCTCATGCCATGAAGTTTTTTTATGTATTCACAATGATCAACAGATCTATGATTCTAGCAGTGGCATATCCTCTGGATAGACTTGTCCTGCGCTGCATACTCATAGTTAAATATTTAAAGTAATAGTTTGAGAAACAACAGATGTTCATTTTACATCTAGATTGTGTTTTGAATTCTTCTTCCAAGTGCATTTGCCTTCTTATAAGCCTCAATAGCTGCTGTTAGAAAATTACAATTCAAGCTAAGGACCCTGTTTAATGTGAATAGGGTGACAAGACACACTCTTTTTCTTGCACCCCCAAAAATTTGCCAATTAACTAAGGTTTTTATAGCTTAAGACCTGCTAACAGCAAGCCAAGCATAGTGCAAACTATAAAAAAATGAATATAAAAGATCGCACTTATTATTTTTAAATCAAACTTAATATGGCTTATAGAATAATATATGATATATAACAAAAAATTGATATCTCTAGAACCTTTAAATTACAGCCCATTTAAAATAAATGTTGTGTTTTTATTCTGGGTTTTAAGCATATACAAAAACATGTTTTTGGAAACACATTTAACACCTTCTTAGAATAAACAGTGTCCTGCCATAACTGTGGTAAGCACTATGACTAGACAATACAGTACTACTTAATGGTCGTAACGGAATGAAGAATTTCCTGGGTTTCGGCTATGTTCTTTTAGTTTTGCTTCTCACAATGTTGATTGCTAGGTTATTGTGAGTTTAAATGGTTATAGGCTTTTTTTAGATCCTACAAGACTTGATATATTTCGAGTTTATTTAGCAAATAAAGTAAACATTTTTTTCTTTTCAGATATTTTATTAAAAAAATAAAAAGATAAGTGTTCATCACTTAGTAATGCAGCAATGGAGTTTTATAAGGAGACACTCTTAATATTATTAGACTAAAAATATTCTCAGCTTATCCTTTTAAATGTATTATTAAGCAGAGATTCTCAAATTGTGAGGCTAAAGGGTTGAGAACTCTTATTCTACAGGCACTATGTTCAAATATTTTCCAAGGGAGAACCTCCGGATACTTCTTTTAATCACTGGTGGTTGAGGCTCTTTGCCCCCATCCACAATCCTCCTGAAACTATTTGAATACTGCAGACCTATTATTATTATTTTCAGAATATGCCACTGGATTCTAGAAAACATGGTTTATGTTTTATTGCCATTATACTGGCTATTAGAAACTCAAAATATTTCATCCAAAGAAACAGAAAGATAAAAGGTAATTTTTGAAGATGTAAACCATTATTCACTTAGATAAGATCCACTTCAGTGGCCGCATGGTCTAACGCGCTACTCTCACAGTTGACTAGACTGCCGATTACAGGAAGATCAAGTTTCAAATCTTGGTTGGGTGTACTGAGTGTGGTTTTTCCAAAATGGTTTTATACTCACCCTCCATGCAAAAGTGAATACACTTCCTTTAAATCTAGCCTTCTTAATCCTCAAAACCACTAGTGTAATTAGTACATAAGTGTATAACCCGAATGGGCAGTGAGACGGGGTGCTAAAAAATATATTAATAAAAACCTCAGATAGGGGATGAGAAACCACATTGAGTTAAAAAATCCTTGATTTCACCAAATTGTCAAACAAACATTTTTATTTCTTATACAAGTTGAACACTTTGGGATATATCTAATCCAGCCAGTCTCATCCATGCCAAGGGTTTAGATTATATAAACTTCAAAGCAGGGCCGAATTTGGGTAGGCCCTAGGCACTTTTATTTTTAAAAATTGGTACAAAAGGGATAAAAGTTTATTCAATGTAAATTAAAATTGCTAAAGTTTCCCACACATTTTATTTGTCACTAGTCACTACGCATTGAAGAGAGTGAAGCATTTATTTCTTGATTCATAACGCTGTATACGCATATGTAGAGTATTTATAAATAGTGAATAAGTCTGTAACATATTAATGCCTTTTAAATATAGACTGGTGAGATACATTTTCATATATTGTTCACATAATTTAATTTGTTGACTAAGATTGTCCTAACTTAAAAGGTTGTATGGATATATGTGAGCTGAAAACACAAAAACTTGTAATGTCAAAAGGAAAAATAAAAGGCTTTAAGTTAAATTAAAGTTCATTCCTGAGCTATATCAATGTTACAAAGGAGTCCAACAGTAGTACCATTTGTCAACCAGAAGATTTTGTTAGTGGCATTCATAAACCTAACTTTATGGATGAAGGAACCACGTCCAAAGTATACTGTAATTAATTTTTTGGCATTCTACAATTTCTTTACACATTATTTGTAGTTTGATGTTACAGTACTGCAAGATCATTGAAAAGAAACTAGAATGAGATCTGTGTGACACTGTTTGATATCTCAGAATGTGATAGCAGAAATTAACAGTGGTTCGTGAAACAAAAGTTCGAGTAAAAAAAAAAATCTGAATAGCCTTTAAGTAGCATTCATGACAGTCATTTAAGAAAATTTTCTGAAAAACATTGATAAAATAAATAAACCACTCAAGAACCTGGAATTGAGTTGTGCGGCGCATTTACAAAATTCTGGATTTTGGTTGATGTTTGAAATGAAAACAAATATGAGGATTTTGAAAAATGGCAAAAAAACTTAGCTTAAAATTCTTATTACTGACAATGAAAAGGCGGAACGTGGAAAAGAAGGTTACTGTTTGACAAAACACCAGAGGAGATGGTACAAAAAATAGGTGTATAAGATGAATTCATATTCACATTAATGACAAAAAGACATACAGCATGTTACTTGATACCTTCAGTTTCATTGCACACAAATCTTTATCAAAAGATGAAGTTCAACCCAAAGACAAATAGTTCGTCAACATATGTTCGTCAAATTTAAAAGAAGACTTTTTTGATGAGTTTGTGAAGGTTTCTGCATTGTATAGGAACCAATATATGTATCAGAAATAATAAAATCATAAATAAAAGCTAAACTTGTTACAAGTTTTACAAAAATGCATACCGATTTGAGGATTTATTTTTCGATAATTGGCTCAAATGCAGAAAAAATATAATTTTCTAAAGATAAGTAAATCAAGAACTATATGCAATCAACCATAAGAAAGGATCACCTATCATCGTTGGCTTTTATGTGCATTTAAAGTGATATTACTTGTAAAATGAACTTTTAGGACATTATCAAAGAATTCACTTTCAGCTGCAATGAGAAACCATTAAAATAAACTTTATTTTAAGAAATGTTGTATGTAGCCTTACTAGCTTGCAGAATTTAAAAAAAATATTATATTAAAGATGTTACCAATTTTTTTCCGCCCCAATTTTTTTATTTTTTTATTTTTTCATTTTTCAAAAAAGATTTTCCAGTTTATTTAAAAATAATCCTACCTTTGTGGGCCCTAAAAATTCGTAGAGCCTAGATTATGTGTTTACAGTGCGTGGTGTGAAATCTGGCCCTGCTTCAAAGTTAAACTCAAATAATTATTTGTAGTTTGAATGAATAATGATTGAAATTACTTTTTTTTTTTCAGAAGAGAACCTTTATTGTCTTTACGTGTTAGTTTTTGTTTTCTAGTACATGACGGAAGGCATTCTGCTGAGAGAAATGATGGCCGATCCATTCTTGAGGAACTACTGTGTCATCCTATTGGATGAGGTTCACGAGAGAACCCTATACACGGATATCGTTATGGGTCTGCTCAAGAAGATACTCAGAGTTAGTGGACTGTTGCATTGTTGGCTATTATTTAATTTTTTGCAATTCATCAATTTCCATTACTATAAAATTATTTAGCCATTGAGCCACCTTAGTTTTAAACAAAAACTTATTTTTTCTAACAGTATGTTCGAAACATAATGATCAATGAAGGCTTGTTGTTTTATTTGGTTTTTTACCCCCTCTTCATTGAAAACATTATTTTTTAACTAAGGTTTAACCACAATTTTGACATTAAAAAGATATATTAACCTTCGCCAAGGGAATTTACATGTGTTTCACTTTAAAAACTCACTTATTCCTCTGTGACCTGTGAAAATCACACTCATTTTACTCCTTTAGTTAGTTTTCAGAAGCAATCACTATACTTCTGATTCATCATCTAGGTACATCATTCCCTAATCCTCCTGTAGGAGGAGATTCAATTTTTATCAACACTTATTTTGATTTTTTTTGTTTGACAACTTGAAGTATTAAATTCTTACTCTCCCTGGGTTTGAAGTAATTTCACACACTGTATTATTTATCATGAAAGTGGTAAAAAAGAAGCTTTGGAAATTTAGATTGCAAAAATTTAAAGAATATCACAGGGTGTCCAGCAACCTGGAAAACAGGGAATTGTCAGGGAATTTGCTTGTTCAGGGAAAAGTCAGGGCATTTTATTAAATTTTTGGAATTTTTACATTTTGTCTATAAAACGCCTCATATTTTGATTCACAGTAGTCAAAATAACACTTTTCTTCCAGTTAATTCCTATCTGGAATCACTTTCACACCATTATTCCTGTTGAGCAAACTAATATCACTTCTCAAGGTCAACGAGTGAGTTTTGTGTCTTTCCACCCTTCTGCCAAAGTTTAGTCATAGTTATTCATTTGCGCTAAATTTGATTAGGACTACATTCTAAGTAGAAGGAACTAAGTATGACTCTCTCTCACAACTATTTTAAATCGTTCTTGCTTGAGGCAACATTTTAATGGCTCAATACAATTTTACTGAAATCTATTTTTAAATTATAAAGTCCATTTCCCCGGAGGCAGAAATCGTTTAATCACTTTATTGAGGGACACAATTTCAGAATGTGTTTATATCTAGGAAAAAAAACACCAATATATTAATCTATAATCTTAAAAAAATATTTTTGTAATATACTTAATATATATAGTGGTCTGAGTGGTCTGGAAAAAAGTAAATTGGATTTTTTTTTTAGCACCGCGTCTTACTACCCGTTCGGGTTATACGCTTAAGTACTAATTACGCTAAATTAGGAATTGGGAGGGTTTGAATTTAGAGGAAGTGAACCCGCATTTGCGTGGAGGGAGAGTGGAAAACCATTTAGGAAAAACCACCCCCAGTTCACCCGACCAAGATTCGAACCTCGATCTCCCCGTCCTCGGCGGTCGAGCTCAACACGACTAGCGCGTTAGCCAACTACGCCACGGAGGCGGGTTAAATTGGATCTGGAAAACCTGGAAAAGTCAGGGAATATAAAAATATAGTTTGGCTGGACACCCTGTATCATTCTCATTTTACACAATCATACACGACACCAATAATCCAGAGTTCATCAGGCAGTGGGTGTCCTAAGAACACAAAAAAAAAACCCAAATATTATCCAAGTCAATTGGTATATTTATAAAACAATAAAAAATAAATCAAGAAATATTCATTCTGTTTATTTTAAATGTTTGTTTAGAAAAGGAAGAATTTAAAGTTGATCATATCATCTGCAACTGTAGATGCTGAGCAGTTGAGGGATTTCTTCAATGTAAACAGTGGCAAAGATTCTTCTTTGGACACGGCAACTATCCTAAGTGTTGAGGGCAGGTTGTATCCAGTTGATGTATTTTATGTGAAAGGTTAATATTTATTTTCACAAATTATATACAATGCTTGAGTTTTAAAACCAAAAGTTTTTCTATATTTAAGAATTTTTCCATATGATTTAACAAACTTTATTCTTAGGAATTAAAAGCCAAAGTTTTTCCTGGTTCTTATAACATAAATAAAAACTTAGATGCTTCTCAAATTTAATAAAAAAAAATAACACGACTTACATACCCAAAAATAGAAATTAAATATTATAATTCTGTTAAAATTTTATGTTATAAGCTACTTAGATAAATTTAAATTACATAAGTATATATTAAAATTTTTTTTTTCTTTTCTTTGAAATTAATGCTTATGGTCAAATTTAAAACAAACACTCCGTTTATTTAATTTACAACTACCCTACCTACTATACAAATGAGTATTTTCACTACAGAACCAGTTCCAGACTACGTAAAAGCTGTGGTAGACACTGTGCTAAAGATTGACACCAACGAACCGACGGGAGATGTTCTTGCCTTCCTAACAGGCCAAGAAGAGGTGGATAGAGCTGTAACTCTGCTAAGGGAACATAGTGCCCAGAGAAAGGACAGCTCCCGTAAGTACAGTACAAAACATGTTTAGAAGACTATATATAGAATTTCAATCTTTTCGGCTATTCACTCTCACATTTTTCAACTAACTTGGACCAGCTTTATCATGATTGTCAGATTGGCTTCACTGAGTATATTATATTATGAACTTTAATTATTGTAACATGTCATTTATATAATATTACATCTACAATTAACATTCCATAAAAACAATTAAAACACGATAACAAGTACTAATTTATTCCAATAAGATGTGGCAGATGGTTACTCACTCTGAATTGATATTTCCGGGAAATGCCCAAGCGTCGAGGAACATTGCCCCAGTGGACCATTTTGGCATTGCGAGCATTTTCACATATTGATCGAAGGGCACACGTCGAAGAAAAGAAAGATAATGTCCATCAGACATAGTTTCATGTATTAGAATGTTTTGCTTTATTTTCAATGTCGATTAGACATTGAGTATCATGTCAGAATATCTTATGTTGCTTTCTATGTCCATCAAACATAGTTTCATATATTAGAATGTCTTGCTTTATTTTCTTTGCCGATCAGACATAATGTATTGTGTTAGGGTGTCTGAATTATTTTCTCTGTTCATCAGACACAAGTTTTAATGTCAGAAGGTCTAACATTATTTTCTATGTCCATCAGACTTGGTTTCTTTATTCAGGATGTCTAACATTATTTTCTCTGTCCATCAGACATGGTTTCTTTAGTCGGAATGTCTGACGTTATTTTCTATGTCCATCAGACATAAT
Organism: Timema genevievae; assembly: GCA_902155825.1. Classification (NCBI taxonomy): domain Eukaryota; kingdom Metazoa; phylum Arthropoda; class Insecta; order Phasmatodea; family Timematidae; genus Timema; species Timema genevievae. Next base: position 83,555 of record CABFWO010001562.1, on the reverse strand, counting down.
TTCTTGGGTCAGATAGTCTGACGATTATTACCATATGCCCATAAGGCATAGTTTAAATATGAGGGCTCTATGCTCTACATATGTATAGGACCAGGTGATTGAGTATACTGAGTCCATGAATTTGATTTCCTTTTCTAAGTACTTAAGACATTGTTATATTTTGATGACACCTTAAACGGTATGATCTCGTTTAGAATCTCTTTATGGCTACAATCAGATCAGCTAACACTTTCTTCTTGGACCTAGTTATGTCACTGACTGGTTGCAGTCACGATTGCACCCTTTTTTTTGTAGCTATTTATGGTACACAACCTGTGGAAGCACTACTAGGTCGAAGTAGTGGCCCGCGAGGATAATGCTTTCTTCTGGCCCCTTCAGCCGCCATATTTATCTAAGTGTTCAAAGGTAGTTTGTACTAGCTATTTTATGACATAGTAATGGGTAAATGTATAAATTTACTATTGATTGCTCTGGCAGTACTCATTAGGAAATGACCAGCCATAGTTAAAATACTGTGTAGATGCCTGATTGTTAGCCATCTATTATTTGTAAAATGGAAGCTCCTCTTATAGGATATTATTCTTTGGTTTTTTTATGACTATCCATGAGGGTTAATACAAGCTAGCTAGCTAGCTTAAATAATATTCTTCTTAGTAACTCTAAAAATATAGGATTTGATGCTATGTTTTTATTTTCAATTGTTTCAATATTTTTCATAATTATACCTCTCAGGTATTAGTCTGGTATTAGCCTGGCTAGACTGTCTTTTCGTATATTTCCTAAAACTTAATTCCCCTTTTTACCAATGCAGAGTTGTGGCAGATGCTTCTTTGTTCAAGTAAGAACAAATATCCCTATTTCTAGAGTTATTAAACTAAACGAAATGTTCTATCTAACTTCTGTTAGTTCCTTGTCTACAAAGTATTAATACCTATTCCTCAAACATAATGTTTTCTACCTTAATAAAGGAATACAGTTATCGTTAATTTATTATTATTATTTTTTATTATTATTAGCACCGCGTCTTACTACCCGTTCGGGTTATACGCACTTAAATAGTAAGGTGATTGAGAGATGAAATGGAGGACCTACAGTTTAACGTGGAATCCGAACCACGGTGGAGGCCTGGCATTCCTCACATTCACAAGTTGTGATTAATACACGTCTTGTCAGAGGTGAAGGAAGGGTTTGGCAATCAGATAAATCTGTGCTGGGACCAAGGATTGAACCCTGGACCCTCAGCACAGAAGTCTGACACCTTACCCCTAGACCACCAGGTCACCGTTAATTAATTGAATTAAAATCTTGTCACTCATATGCAATTCTATATCTCGTTTGCTTTTTAATAAACTTATTTGTTAAACTTATATATTTTTGTGATGCATTTTCTTCCCTATCCTTCATCAAGTATAACTTATTTAAATATGTACTAACAATCGTTTCTTTTTCTATGTAATAGAAGAAGCAACAATTCAACCTGCGTCATTCTGCTAAACACACACACATTTTTGTATTCCATTGTATTTATTCATCTGCCACATCTTATTGGAATAGATTAGTACTTGTTATCTTGTTTTAATTGTCTTTATGGAATTTTAATTGTAGATGTCATATTATATAAATGACATGCTACATTATATACTCATAAATTGAGAAATGTCACTTGGAGATGAGAATCGAACCCGGGACAGATTCTTTTGTCCAGGTGTCATTTTTCAATTTAATAATATACCTAATGCAATTATATCCGTAACTTAAATATCATTTCGATTTTCTAAGCTTTGCTTTAATCTTTGCTTTAATTTGTACAAGCGTTAGTTTCTTCCAAACATGTTTGGCCATTCAGAACTAATACATCAATTTATTTCAAATCTCATCTTTTGACCTGGTTGTATTTCTTTCATAAACTCAGATCAAGGAATTGGGTGCTCTCAACCATTAATATCAGAGTTTTGTTCCTAAAGAGACATAGATTGAAGATTTTTTTTTAGTAATACATTTTAAACAAGGATATAATTGAATTGGCTAAAAAACACAATATTTAAATAAATAAAGACAAACTACAGCAGCATATGCCTAAGGGGAAGGATGGAGAACCACTTAAAAATATCATCTTTGCCAAATGGTCAATTTTTTGGCTCCGGTAGGGCTTATTTCCTCTGTCACAAACTTACGTACACACAAAAACTCTGATAAAAATGTTAAAATACTATTCATTTGAATAAACTTTGATATTATGCATGAAAAAGGTAAACCATGATCAAATTTTATTTTCATACAAAAAATAAAATCATATTAATTTTCTTGTGTGTGTGATTCTCGAGTATATAATTTAGTCTGACTGTGAATGATCTAAATTTTGTCATCATCATCATCATCATCATCATCATCATCATCATCCGACGTTTCCTCCTCTGCGGGTCGTCTGGCACATCCTCTTCCATTCCTGTCGATCTCGCCAATCTTCTCCCACATTGTCTCCATTCCACTCCTTTAGCTTCCATGTCCTTCTGCACTTGGTCCATCCATCTGGTTCATGATATTCCAATAGGTCTTTTACCCATCTCTTTGTTCTGTAAGTCTTTCTTAGACATTCTGTCCTCCTCCATTCTCATCACATGATCTAACCACAACAATCTTTTCTCTTCGGTGTCTCTTCTAATAATATAACTTTTAAACCATCCTTAATCATTTCATTCCATATCCTGTCTCTTCTTGTTACATTCTCATTGGCGCTCAGGAACCTCATCTCTGCTACCTGCAATCTACTTAAATCGCTTTTTGTCCATGTTTAGATTTCAGAGACACATCAATATTGGATGATAATATGCCATATATAACAAATTTTCGACCTCTTTCCCTGTATTTTATCGTCAGATTATATCATTAACCACATTGTAGAATTGTCCACTCTTCTATATCCTTTGTCCTATTTCCTTCTGGATCTTACCGTTTGCGGTAGCCTTACCTCCTAGATAGCAGAAATCTTCCACCTTTTCGAGTTCCTTTTTCATTGATTGTTACTAAATTTTGTATATAATTTTTTATTTAGTTCCTCATTTAATATGTTCTTACTAATATCTTTACAGAGAAAAATAAGATCAGAACGGGCATCAAAAGGTATTTTACTGGATAGAAGGATTGAAAATAACTAGGCTTATTAACAATTCTTATTACAACAGTTAAGTATTAAATCATGACACCTCGATCAAAGTCAGGTGACAAACTAACTAAAGAGCAATCTGGACAAAATCTATGATTTTTGTTTCAAAGAAATGTTACTTTTATCATAGAAAAGATGCTGATTCTTCCGATGTATGGATCCTTACCGAACTCTGAGCAGCTTAAAGTGTTTCGTTTCACTCCTCGAGGACTACGCAAAGTTGTGATAGCTACCAACATAGCGGAGACTTCAATCACCATCCCAGGAATAGTGTATGGTGAGTTTTAATTGGATAGCTTTACATTTCTTACTGTTTAAATATATCTATACAAGGAAAACCTCTTTTCGCTCTATGTGGTGGTTGTATTATATTTGGAATAAGATACAGGAAATGTGGATAGAAACATATAAAAGGAACAAAGATAATATGGCTTTTACAATGAAAAGATCACAATTCTCATTGCTGTCATTGGAAAAAGAGGTAATGGCTGTCTCTTCAAGAAAGATACCTAGGTCAGAGGATTGGGTGGTAACAATAAAAAAAAATTTTTTTTGAAGAAGCAGCCATTACTTAATTGTCCAATGGCAGCAATGTAAAGTTTTAACTGTGTTCTTATTTTAATTGTAAAAGCCATATTGTTTTTGTTCCTTTTATATGTTTGTATTCACCTTTCCTGTAACATTTTCAAAATATAACACAATTACTATTTAATATACCATTCCTATTCAAGGTTACTATGCACTTAGAAAACCGGGAAAATAGGATGTCTCTGAAAAAAGAATCGAGAAAAACGCATGATTTAATTAAACACTAATTAAAAAAAAATTAGTATTCAATCTCAGTATTTATGTACAGTAGGTCTTTGCATGGAAAAAAAACCTGAATTGAAGAATTAAGCACGCTGGTTGAAATACACCTCATTCCTCCTTCCTCTACCAACATTAGGTTACGTACTGACCACATGGGTTTATATTTCTCCATTGAGGTTAAATCATTCTGTTACAAACACTTTAACATGACTTCACATTAGTCAATTTTATGAAAAATAAAATTTCATTCCTTTATACAAGTGTTCTGCAAACTTTTTAAGTTTATGTTACACAAAAAAAACTTAAAAACTTTTGTGGCACACCCTTTTGTTTTGGGTATGCTCCACAGTAGCAGAAGGTGGGTCAATCCAATGGTTGTTCAGTAAATCAAAGCTAGGAAAATATACACAAATTTTTTCTTGAAGTGGTTTCAAAAGTTCCAAGATTAAAAGTTGAAATTCTTTTTCTCTACCAACTCTTTTTAACATCTGGAAAAATTTCATTCAAACCATTAGTAATTTGGATACACTATAACTCTAACTTAGCATGAAAGCTTTTGAATTTATCATATATATTTAAAATATTAGTAAGTAGGGGTAAGTAATAAATGCAGATGACATAATTGGCTTCCACTTGTACCAATTTAATTTGTGTTCTTACTGAACAACGATGAATTGTGGCTGCATGACACACCTAATTTGCCGCTGCAGTATAGTTAGAGGTATACCGTTTATTATTCTCTAAAATGTTTGGAAAAATTAAAATCTCTTCTAAAAAACCTTGAAAAAACAGTGAATTTGATATTGTACAAATATTGCCAACCCTGTTATTCTTTAAATATTGTTCATACGAGACCCATCTTTTCATCATAATTGCTATTGAGATTTTTATTTATTTGATATGCTTTATATTAATGACATTTACCTAATTAGTTTGCACCAAGTTACAATAAAAATATCTGATCCATGCTTTATATTATTCTAATAACTATGAGCACTATGCTGTTTTCAATAAAAAAAATACAATTTCAATTTGATAAATAAAAAAACATGGTGGCATACAGACAGGGAAAACCAAGGAATTTTGTTGTGGTCAGGCAAACAGGGAAATGTCAAGGAATCTAATAAAAAATAAAGAAAAGTAAAGCAATTTAAATACTTAACTATTTTATGCATCTAAACATTGAAACAAAAGTGAAGAATATTAATATATACATAATATAATATGCCAAGCAAACAGTAATCCTCCTTGGTCTACAAACTGTTCTTATAAGATTTAAATGCATTTGTAAAAAATGTATGCAATTATTTGGGATGCGCGAATAAGGCATTTTTGACCTCTAGTTTGAGTTTGAGTAATACGGAGTGATACTTATGCTACAAATATATCAACTTGAACCTCTATAATAAATACGAACATAAACACATTTCTCCCAACGGCGAACCAGTTTTCTCATCCCGTCAATGAGGAATGCCGGCGGTCTTTCCTTGATCCACGACCTAACTGCGGATTTCAATTCATCATCTGTGGGGAAATGAATAACCTTGATATCCCTCTTTAAATACAGAAAGAAGTGGAAATCACATGGCGCCAAATCTGGTGAGTATGGAGGGTGTGGAATGGGATGAAATTTCAACTTCACAAGAGCCTCGGCGGTTGCACGCGATGTATGTGGCCGGGCATTATCGTGTTGCAGAATTATCGGCTCCGTGGATTGTCGAACACAACACACACGTCTCCTAAGGTGTTTTAATGTCTCTATGTATCACACAGAAATCACAATTGACCCAGCTTCCAGGTAGTCAGTCACATACACATGTTTAGAATCCCAGAACACTGTCAAGAGATTTTTTTTTTTTTTTTGCAGAGGGTTGTGTTTTGAATTTTTTTGATTGTAGCGAACCATAGTTCCAGTATTCCAGACTCTGCCGTTTTTATTCTGGGTCATAATGATGCACCCAAGTTTTGTCTCTCGTCACATTATTGAAAAGGAAGTCATCTCTCTCTTTACAATAATATTTCAGAAGCTGTTCACAACATTCCTTTTATTGCTGTTTGTTCTCTTCAGTGAGTTTATGTGGCACCCACCACGAACAGATTTTACGGTAGCCCATTTGTGCAACAATGTGTCCTACTCGTTTTTTTGATATGCCTATCTGGGTGACGATGCGGTGTTGTGTGATGCAACGGTCATTTTGAATCATTTCATCCACCTCTTTCTTTTTGGTGCTTGTCATAAGTCACAGAAACTGGTCGACCCCTGCGAGGTTCATCATCAATATTCACTTTATCAACTTCTGATGCACAAACTTTTATTGCCCCACTACTCACAGTACTTCGATCAACAGTTTCATCACCATAGATGGCTTTTAGACGACGATGAATGCTGCTAGTGTTTACTTTTTCAGCTGTTAAAAATTTAATCACTGCACGTGGTTTTAGATGCATTTACATAGCTGGCGTACTCGACTCCATACCATTGGCGACTGACAGAAAATGAGAGGGAATGTGTTGTGAGTGTTGGAATGTTTGTAGTATGGGAATGTAGCTACAAGATGGCAGCACACGTTGTGCTGTACGTTGTTTTGTTCTCCCGTTATGTGAAACTGTGTATTATTTATCAGCCGGCCCTTGTATATTAAACAAAAGAGAAAAAAAGTAACTTCTATTAAATGTATATATACCCAATCACACTGTTCCCATAGAAGGTGGGCAAAAGATTGCACATAGCTCAAAAAACTCCATACTGAATCTAATCTCACTAACTTTCTCCACACATTCCAATCCTTGCATACTCCCTACACTTTGCTTCAACAACATCCATACATCAAGTCATACATGCTCTTTTATTCTTAAATATCATCTTAAAACTGAATAAAACCAATTAGATTAATATTTTTGAAATTCTAAACTTAATTGTTTAAGGAAAAAAATTGAGAAATTGGCTATCTCCAAAATTCGGGCGGGTACAAATATTTCCCAAGATTTTTCTGTAAAAAGTATATAAAAGTCACAACTAAGCAGCGTTTATCAATGTCACATTTGTATTTAATTTCAATTAAAAATATTACTAGCCCAATTATTACTACTTTCTGAGGAGGATGCTATAATAGCATCGAAATATCAAAGTGTGTGTAAATATGTGTTAGTGTTTTTACTTTTATTTGTGCTATACCATTTTCCTAATATTCTATAATTTTATTTATTACAAATTGTTTTTGATCAATGTACCTTATTTTACACACATTCTTTGTATTTTAAATGCTTTAAATTTCAATCTTCATCTTATATTACCTAGTTGTCGACTGTGGGTTTGTAAAGCTGCGCTGGTTCAACTCTGACACCCAGACAGACTCGTTGGTCATTGTGCCCGTGTCTCAATCATCGGCAGACCAAAGGGTTGGTAGGGCAGGAAGAGTTAGAGCTGGGAAGGCATACAGGTATAACAACCCGCTAAATAATGTGAACCACTATTTACTTTGATATTCCATAACTTATTTTGAAATAACTTTTATTATTAAATTTTAAAATAAGATTACTAAAGGTTTAATTATTGTGAAAAGGTTGGGTTAAGATGATTAACTAGATTAAGTACTTGCATTAGAATATAATAATTAGTAAATAATCAGAATTAAGTTAAATTCAAATCTTCATTTGACATGTTAGTTGCAAGTTTGAATCTGAATTTTGGAAAAAATTAGGGACACGAAAAAAAATAGAAATATTGTAGTGTAGTAGAATATAGAAAATGCAACTAAATGTTGACATTTTATGCAATAATTAGAGATGGGATGTTCGAAGCCTCTCTTTCTCAAATCTCTTGAATCCTATAGTTTTCAAGAGATTTGAGAGTTTGTAAAAATCTCCAAAAAGTATCTCGAATACAACTGAAGAGTTTGACTTGATATACTTATTTTAAGCAATTGGTAAATATAATTAAATTGTCGTGTATATCCAGGAGAGTAACAAAATCACAAAAAAAAGATAACATTGTATTAATATAATTGATATACTAAAAAAAGTGTTCTGTTTGCTGGTTATGATTTAATATGTAATGACCCTGTTCTGGGCCCCTCTCATTTATTTGAAAGTCATCGATGAAATGTATCTTATTTTTGTTAATCTTTTATGACTAAAGAACAGTATGTAAATTTCCTTTCATGCTTTGTCCATGGATGACTAGGCAAAATTTAAGGATATTATTTTGGTACAAGATTCTAAATTCAAGTTATATCTTTATTCTTAATATAATTTCAATTCATTATTATTTATTCGAATCTGTTTTAAGCCCACAAGGTTTTTTCAAAAGTAACTTTAAATATAGTAAGAATTGTACCATTCTTTGTTAAAGGGTTCCCCCCGTTCAATCTTAAAAAAAAAGGTACTGACTCAGCCAGGTTTTAGTTCAAACAGATATTAGACAACCAATAAGAAGCTAGCTTTCAAAACTTCAGTCAATCAAGAGCTTTCTTATTGGTTGGTTTAATACCATGGAGAGAAGGAAAGGGGTGGTAGGATATTAGTAGTGGAAGATAATCTGCGGGTCACTCCGCGTCGTTTTGCCAAACAAGCAGGAACTATGTTGTTATAATATTGAATTTATAATTATAAAAGTGTGAATTAACTTAATAAATAGTCTATACATATTGAAACCAATCGACTTCAAGAATTATTAAGCTAAATTCCTAAAAAAGAAAACTAATATAATGAATCCTATAGTGAGGGAGGTACATCATCGTGTTTATCACCCAACCTTGTGGTAGAAACTACTCATTACAAAATTTGGCTCTCCCAAGATAGAGGAGTAGGGTGAGAAAGATACACTTCTTGATAATAAATAAACATGACAAACAAAATATCATTTTTCAATGGCCAATTTTTTAAAAATTTAATCGAAAATATTTTCACTTTAACTAAAATTGCACATTTTTAAATATTCAAGGATTTGAATTTGGATTCAAGATTCGAAAGGAAATTTAAAATTCAGATTCGAGATTCGAATTTGGGAAATATAAGATTTGGCCCACCTCTACTCACAATGCATTCATTACAACATTCAGTTAAGAGTTAAATTAATGGTCTGGAGTCTAGCTATCAAGTTTGTCCTCTAATTATTGGTTGGGCTGCACCAAATATAAGCAGGGTTAGCGCTTTAAATTAACCCATGCCCTGACGTGTGTTTAGCACAGCGATCTACGCTAGCCCAGCGACCATTTTTATACCCATATACTCCTATCCAATAAATATTTTCGCTACTCATTTGTTTTTTCTTTTATATCCTTATTCATGGCCATAGTATAGCATTGAACTGGTAGCCCCATCTATTAGCTTCAATATGAAGTATTCAGACTTGCTAACAGTACAGTGGTTCATTGATAGATGGCATTACAATAACCTATTGCAATGAAATGTCGATTCACGCCCATTCAAGAGAATGTTCAGACAAACAAAGACATTCACTGCCTGTGCCAGGGAATGGGTTAAAACAAATTCTAATTTAAAAAAAATCTAAATCTTAAATCTGATGTTTTCTTGAATCCTTGAATAGACTTAATAATAGTTATTGAGTAAGCCGCTCTACCCTAAACGTTCATTTGCAGGTTATACACAGAGGAAGCGTACAATAGCTTGACGGTGGCAACTCCTCCAGAAATGCAGCGTTCAGAGCTCTCCATGGGAGTCTTACAGTTAAAAGCTCTAGGCATTGACAATATTCTGCGCTTCAACTTTCCCTCCCCTCCTCCTGCCAAGAACCTTCTATTAGCCCTGGAACTGCTATTTGCACTGGAAGCCATAGACAAAAGTGGACAGCTAACCAAACCCTTAGGAGTCATCATGGCGGAGTTCCCGATAATACCTCTGTACTCCAAGGTGCTTATTATTTCAGGTAAACGCAATACTCATAATTTTGATATAATACTAGAGCTGTGCAGGATCCCAAACGTTAGGAAAAAAAATTGAGAAATGGACTATTTCTGAAACTCGGGCGGGTAAAAACACTTCCTGGGATTTTTCAGTAAAAAGTATATATAAGTCAATGTCACGTTTATATTTAATTTCAATTAAAGATAATATTAAATTAATAAATTTAAATTAACCTTATCTTCTGTTAAGTAGATGGTTACCTGAAATTTCCGTCACTTTTATTTTATTACTACCTTACAACACAACTGAATGTCATTAAATAACATAAACACACTACATATAATTAAGATAAATATCTTTCCCTGGTTTTATTTAGAGTAGGTAAACATATTTTTAGCGCAAAATAATGATAAAAGTGGCTTTTAAATATCAAATTATCCACGAAATACATCTTCATCACATATATTTTCATAAAGACACCTCTATTACCTTAATGTAGGGATTTGGTATCAAAAGAAAAGTATTGATACTGAACACATTAAAAGTATCGGAAGAAAAATATCGAAACCGTGCTAGTATCGAAAGAAAAGTATCGATAACATTAAGAACTTTTTAGTCAATCTTAAAATCTATTTTTTGTATTTATTTATATTGATGCCATAAATGTTTGATTAAAAATACACACTTATAATAGTTGCATTAAGGATAGGTTTTTAATTTACATTATATCAAAAACGTTACTATACACTTGTTAGACAAAATATTATTTTATTTTTATTTGGAAAACTTAAAATTTAAAAATATATCAATATAAACATTTTGAATGTACATTTTTTTTACAAGATAGCAGAATTTAAATCTATTGTTCAGACCTGTAGGTACAACCGAATACAAGTTTTTGTTCCTTTTCTTAATTCTATCCAAATATATTTTTGACATCTATTACTACATTTAACTTATTGAAACTATCAAATATGATATCATCATCATGAACTGTTTCCAGCTTGTTGCCGGGTCAGTTTAGTAAAATGCCTCCATCTCTCTTTGTCCTTTCACCATTCTTTCTCCTGCACTTTCCTCCACTCTTCTCTCACTTGCACACTTGCTGCTATCTGCTCCTCCCATCTCTTCCTTGGTCTCCTTTACGGTCTCTTCCCTACATACATCATATCCATTAATCTTCTTGGAATCCTCTCTCCTTCCATCCTCATTATGTGTCCATACTATCCCATCCTAGCATCCTCTACTATCTCATGTACCCCCTGTAATCCAACTCTTGACCTTTGATCTTCATTCCTAATCCTGCAGCTGTTCCTATAATCCTCTATCTTTCCCCCCCAAATCATCAAGTCATCTGCAAACATCATAATTTAGACTAAATTATAAATCTGGAAAAATAAATACAAGCCTAAAGGGAAATTGAAAAAAAATAATTTTTTCTCGTTTTCCGTCTTATTCTCTTGGAAAATTGTTATTTCCCGCCTGAAAATTTCCCAAAGTCAAAATGTCTTACTCGCACAGGCATGTACAATAAACAAGTTCTCACTACCAATCTCACTGTTGCTATTTCTTTCCCCACTTGTGAAGAGTTTCACCTCAGGACTAATATTTTGAGTTAAACACTAGATGTGTGCACTTGACTTAATGATTGTGCTAAACTTTGGACCATAAGGCACAGCGAATTCTTCCATATTATACCCATCTTATACTATCCCGATTAACTATCTACTACAATACCCACATTGGTGGACATGCTGGTTAAGGCATCAACCTCAAAACTGGCCTGCCAGCGATGTGGAGTTTGGGGTTCAAATCCCGGCCTAAAGGTGGTTTTTCCCTAAATGATTTTAGATCTGACTCTCCATTCAAATTAGGTAACAAACATTTCTTCCAAATTCTACTCAAACTAATAAGTGCGACTATTTGGGCAGCCTGGGCAAGTAGTAAAATACAGTGCAACAAAAGACAAACAATAAACTGCTCTTTAGGAGTGTATGAAGTTTTGCCAATAAAAATATCGACAGCCGAAATACTTCATTTATGTTAATTTATTGCCATTCTGAGCTGTTGAAAATTGATAATCATATCGAAAAAATCTGAATTAATTTAATTGAATGTCGTGGGAATTTATTTGATGTATCAGATTAAAATTAAAGGTTAATAAAAATTGTGTAATAAAACATTTTTAAAATAATTTTACTACAAACAGCTATAAAATTAAGCATTGTATAATATATTTTCAAACATAAATCAGCTAACAAAAAATATTCAAACTTCATTTCGGATTTGAGAATATTTCATATATTTAATTCGAGTTTGGCTTGAATTTAAAAAATAGACTTGGTACACCCCACACTACCTTTAATCATATCTTTTTCACCACGGTGTTTGGTTTTTAGGTGAGTTTGGTTGTTCTGAGGAGATCATATCAATCCTCTCCCTTGTTCAAGTTCAGAACATTTTTAACAAACCCAGCTCTGGCCGGGCGTCTATCAAGGCTCGTGTGGCCCACAGGATGTTTGAGGTTGAAGAAGGAGACCTAGTGACACTACTAAACGTATATCAGAGCTTCGTGAAACATGGCGGGACAAAAGAGTTCTGTAACAAGTACTTCCTCAACTACAGAGGACTCAAAAGAGCACAGGAAATACGCCAACAGATGTGCCATTTATTGCAGAAGTTTGATATACCGATTGTCTCATCTAATGGTGAGTAGTATAGTTTTTTTTAGAATTGCATTTTACTGCCCTTTTGGAATGTATATGCAGATGTACTAAATGCTCTAATGGGTTAGGGATGAGGAAGGTAGAATTTAGAGCAAGTATACTGGCATTTGCCTGGATAAATAGTGAAGAGCCATTTAGGCCAAAACACTACCAGTACACTCGACCGGAATTCTAAACCCCAATCTCCCCACCATCCGGTCTCTTACGGTAGTGACACCTTAGACTGTATGACCATTAAAGCGGGTAGTTGTATAATTGTCTGATTTTGTTTGTATGTATGGAAGAGTAATAATTTTATTTTTAACTGATTTAAAATAAAAATTGTAATTTATTTTATTCACACACTTATTTGCTAGTAAAGTTTGGGATATCCAAAAAACTTGTCTAGCTAATTGTAGTATGTTTGACTGATAAGCATAGCAAAGTACGGGCTGGATATCACTTATCAGATACTTTTGAAATACATAATAGGTTGAAACAAAGAAATATAATTCCCCAATGGGCTACTTTTTAATCTAGCCTTAGATTATGTTAATTGGGGTAAAGTAAAAGAGTAGGGAATGGTTGACATTAAAAGATACATTGCAGGCAGCTATTTAGGATACAAAGATGGTTTAGCTCTGTTAGGCAATAGTGAGGAAGCTGTTGCAAGAAATGCGGAAATTTTATTAGAGGCTAGTAAGGAAATGTGTTTATAAGTGAACACTGAAAAGACTTAAGTGTATGGCCACACAGATAACACAGATTGGGGTAGATAATTTAGAGATTACTTCGAACAACATATCATTTGACAGGGTTAATGAGTTTAAATATTTAAAAACAAATTTAACTAGCAATAACTATATTAGATTGGAAATTAGGAAAAGAATACAGTCGGAAAATGCATGCTATTACTCGGTCAGTAAGTTGTTGACATTTCGCTTGCTGTCAAGGAATGTAAAACAAAAAATATACAAAACAATTTTACTGGTTCTCAAAGGGTGTGAAACGTGGTCGTTTACTTTACATGATGAAAACAAATTTAGGATGTCCAAAAATGAGGGGCTTAGGAAGATATTTGGTTCAAAAAGGAATAAGGCAAATGGGGAGGGGAGGATGCCACATAATGATGAGCTATATAGCCTGTACCTATTATAAAACATTGTTAGGATAATCAAGTCTTGTAGATTATGGTGGGCAGGACATGTAGTGTGATTGGAATAATATAGAATGTTCAGGGTATTGATTGGTAAGCCCAATAGGAAGAAACTATTGGGAAGACTTAGATGCAAATGAGAGGATAACGGTAAAATAAACCTACATCTCTATAAGGAAAACCTCTTTTCGCTTTATGAGGTAATTCTATTATATTTGGAAGAAGGTATAGGAAAGGTGGCTAGAAAACATATAAAAGGGACGTACACAATATGGCTCTTACAATGAAAAGAAGAACACAGTTCACACTTTACATTGCTGCCATTGGACAAAGAGGTAATGGTTGCCTCTTAAAGAAAATCAATCGTCATCGCTCAATCCCCCGACCTAGGTTTCATTCTATCGAGCTTCATCAGGGAGGAGTGTGAAACACACAACGCAACAAAGAAACAAAAAAAATACAAAAGGGAGAAAATCGAAAATTGTAAAGAATTATAGGACACATAGATAAGAAATAAAATAAAATAGACCTGAGAGAGATAGGATATAATGAAGGGGACTGGTTAGAGCTATCTCAAGAGAGGGATAGGTGGCATATTTTAAGTGTGGTAATGAACTTTCAAATTCCTAGTGCCATAGATTAAGTAAGTAAGTAAGTAAGTATGGAAAAAGGTAGAGGAAAGGGATGGGTACCAATAAAAGGAACAAACACAACTATCACAAAGCACTACCAAGAGGACAACGAAGAGAAAACACTTAAATGTATTATCTTAGAGCACATAGCACTTTAGTCATTCGCAACTTACCAAAGTTTCATAAATTTGTTTTTGATTATTTGCCTGTATTGAGATGCTTACAACTTGATATTCTTGTAATTATAAACACACTTTGGATATAATAATTTACGCTAATTTAAAAATGTAATATATTTTTTATATGAAAAGTTAAATTAAAATTGTATTTATTAAGTTTCTTATTTTTATATTATATTCCACTATGTCTTTTCTTTATTTTTAAATTGTTTTAAATTAAAGATCTACTTTGACCTGATTTTTAAAATAAATACAAAAATAAACTTCAAATAGTTTATTCCACCCTAAGTGTAGCTACTTTCATCCAGTATCTCCTCACTAAACCCCATGCTTGTTTTCCTAGCGCCATATATAATATTGACTTATCAGACACCTTAGGTTAGTCGGTAGCATGTCTTTCTATTGAGCTAAGGGTCCCGGGTTCAATTCTCGGTATGGCCAAAATACTATCATTGTTGAAATGAGGGTTTACCCTTTCACAGTGATGAATTAATGGCCGGGGACTGGATGTTGTGCCTGTCCTAGTCTTAACTTAGATTATAAGGCAAATAAAGCTATGACAGGCCTAGCAAGCCGGTAGTGGCAAATACGTGGCTTGGATAAAAAACTGACTCAGGCCACAGACTGGAAACAGTAATGGATATAATGTAAAATCAATAATATTGGCTAGTATTCACGATAAAGACATCAATACAATTTTGTATCTCTAACCAAAATGAGGTATATTTCAGGCAAACATTTTTTTCCACAACTATGTATAGTAAAATACTTTGCTTATAGAGAGTGTTTTGTTCAAGGTAATACAGAGAAGGTATGTCGCTGTCTCACGGCTGGCCTGTTCCCTAACGCTGCCTACCTTCATTATTCAGGGGTGTACAGGACTGTCAGGGGGCAGCAAGATTTGCACATTCATCCTACATCAGTATTGTATACCCTGGAGCAACCTAAGTGGTGAGATTTTTTAAAATCGCAATCAATAACCCTCGTTTGCCAGCATTGGCTACCAATTACTTAAAACTAGCTAATTTATGGTGCCTAAGCCATTCCGTCATGATTATTATTTTCCAAACAAAATGAACAAAATGAATAAAGATAATATAATGACAATATAATAAGAGGATAACAGTATTAAAAAAATATTAAAATACTAAAGAAATATTAGGATTATGTCCACATAATCCCACAATATTTGCGATCCCATAGTTCATAGATGCACACCGTAAACCCATAAAACAAGCAAATATTTCCAAAGACGATCGTACTGTGATAATGCCATGATTAGCCATAGATTGTATTTGGCAAGGCCTAAGTTAGTTAGGGCATCTCTCGTAAATTTGGGTAGGGCCCCTCTGGAACCAAATACAAGAGGCACTATTCCCTTAAACATTAAGTCTGGGTATAGTTCTTTCATTATATTCTCTATAAACATTTGTTGTAATTCTCTTCATAAACCATTGAAATGGAATCCTTGCTTTCATATCAGACTGTAATGTAACAATACATAAATCAGAGCCATTAATGAGTACAAGGTCTGGCTTCAATTGATCTCCTTTGCAATTGGTAAAGGTTGGTTCAATGATGATTTTGTTCGGAGGGTTATAAGTTTGGAAGTTGGTCTTGACAAGATCGATGAGGTGCCTTTTGCTTCTGCTCTCTTTTATCGCAACACAGCTCCCAACAAACAAATTTTTCTTAAGCAATAAAAATCTTTATCGCAACTTCCTTCAGAAGGGAATTACAATAGTCAATCCCTTGTTGATTGTGGCATGTAAAATAACCCTGGAAGCAATGTGAAAATACCTTTTTTGCCAAAATTGGTAGGCCCTTTTGCTTTCGCTCGTAGAAATTCTTATGTGCTGATATAATCAGTCAATTTAAAAAATGCATGTTAAATGCCTCAAATAAATGAAATAAATGGAAAATTGTTTTTTTCATTTTAACGCATTTGGTATTTAATGGCTAAAAACCACACAGTTGAAATCCACTTCCAGCACAATTGGACAAATTTTAACCTGGATGTCCTTTTTGCAAGTTTAGCACCTTAGACCATGTGACCACCAATGCAGGTATAAATATAATATTTTCCCTACATTGCCTTTTACTACTAGTCCAGACCAGTGGTATTAAACCTGGGGTACTCCCAAAGGTATGGGAAGACATCTTCGGGATACCATAAAATTTAAAAATATTTATATATACATATGTTTATTTAGTAATTCATGACAAACACAGAATAATCACCGTCAGATTTAGGGTTAGCCACAAGAGACCAGGATGTAAGGACATGTGATCTGGGAGTATCATTCCTCTCTTTCTCTCTCTCTTCTAGATTTTAGAATATGAATATGTATACATTGCATTATGCACCAACAACTTTGGGGGTGAAAAGTTGAAGATTTTTTTTTATATCTGGGGGTATATGAACAAAAAATTCTGAATATAATTGGTCCAGACTATCTGCATTAAATTACTCCTCTGGGGGAGGGATGACCTATGTAGAATTTGGGAGGAAATGCACCAAAATTGTATGAAGTAAAATTGTGAAACAATTTAGGAATAACACTCCTCAGTACACCTGGCTGGGATTTGAACCCCTACATCCCCTAAACTAGCGATCCAGTCTATTACAAGCTCTGTGCCTTAGCTGACCTACTCACCTGTTTGGATAAAATATGTATTAGTTGTGAATGTGTTTCAGGGTGCTGTTTTGTGAGATTCTCCACACTAACCGTTCGTACATGAGAGAGTTGACTGTAGTTAAACCTGCTTGGCTAGAAGAGCTTGCACCACACTTTTACGAGAAGAGAGTTGAGCGTGATCATTAATCACCCTCATACATGAACTATTAGATTAAAAAGACTGGTTTTAACTCTTACTGTTCCAGATTAGATTGTAAATAAACTTTCTTTGCTGAGGCCTCTGGTCAATCTAGTTTTTTAATCCTCCATCTTTGGGTTATAGTTGTAAATAGTTTTAATGTAGGGTTACAACAGAATTTTGAATTAAAACAAATTAGTTGTAAACAAACATATTATTGCTCCAGAAATAAAAATCCATTATTTTTGAAACACTTGTGATAATTATCATCCCAGAATAATGTTTCTTTTAGTAATTTGTGTTGTGTGTTTAACACACTCTCCTGATGAGTGCTGGTAGAATGAAACCTAGGTTGAACGATTGAGCACTAAATATCAATTTTCTTCATATTCTCTTTTTCCAGTGGTACCATTTCAAAGTGTAAACTGTGTTTTATTTTAATTTTAAAAGCCATTATGTGTTTGTTTCTTCTTACATGTATGTGTTTATATCCCAATTTCAATATACCTTCTTCTGTATACAACAAAATGTACCTAAAAAAAATGGAAAAAGGTTTTCCTTAAAGAGGAATAATTTGGTAAATAAATTCTGACATTTATTGTAATTGAAATCTACTCAATCGATAGTATAGAAATGCTATGTTGTTAAGGAAATATTAGAAAGGAGTCTAAAGGAAGTGCATCCGTGTTAGCTTGGATAGAAGATGGGAAAATCATGGTGGTAAAAGATATTTTGTAAACAAATTGCTTTCATTGTATATTTGCTGCTCAATATCCTTGTAAATGGCAATCCTGTCTGTATTAAGACTCCATTGCAGGCATTGAAGTTTAGTTTGTTGGGCTCTAAGGTGTGGTAAAAGTTTTTGTTTGTAATTATTTTAATTAGTAATGTTTTACTATAGATGTAAATTCTTTTGTTAATCATAATTGTTATGTGACTGCATTTCAGTATTAAGCTTGTGTGAATACAAGATTTTCAATTTGGAATTAAATCTGAATCTTTACTTACTAACTCAAATATAATAAAAATTAAAATATTTCCATTTTGAATAGAATATTGTAGAATAAAAATGTTATGAATACAAATAAAATACACCAGAGTGAAAATGCTTAGAATCAAATATAATATTTTGTAACTATATGTTGTTATAAAATCAAATCCAAATCGATAATCAGGCCGAACTATATTTATTATTTTGTATCAAATTTAACTAAACAAAGGAATTAAAAAACATTTTAAAATAATGAACAAATTAAAAATATTAATAAACCCGCAAGTTTTAATGGTAAAGTCAAATAATGGGTGATGTTAATTTTTCTTAAATATTTGATTATTAAAATTTTAAACTTTTTCAAAACAAATCCAAATCATGGAAAAATCCAGATTTAAAATCTTGAATATTTTCACAAGTTTATTGCTGTATATATAATATTTATGAAGAATTGTAGGAGGGTGAAATTAATAAATATTTCATAATCATCAACTGTTTACATCCTGTGGCCGGGTTGCTCCATCTTCCTCTATCCTTGCATCATTCTTCATCCATTAATTGCTTCCATTATTCTCCTTTCACTTGGACACTTTCTATTATCTGCTCCTCCCATTTCTTTCTTGGCCTCCTTTGCTGTCTTTTTCTTACACATTTCATTTCCATAATTTTCTTGAAGTATGTAGGAAAAAGACCGCAAGGTATGAATAAATATTTAAATATACTGAACAATAGTTTGTTATTGTGCTGAAATTGTTTTATTTTTATAAGTATTGGTCAACAATATTTACACAGTAATACATAAATTAGATAAATTAACATTTTAACTCAAATGTTTGGCATAATTAAATCGAACATTGAAATGCTGATAAAAGGGCAGACGACACACCTGAAAATTGTAGTCCTCAAAAGTTCACAATTAAAACACAGCAAAACGTATAATTATGAAATTTTCAGGGTACATCAATCCCCTTCTTCAGCAAAAGAAAGTAAAACACAAACTGGACTATGGCAGCATGGCTAGAGGTTTGAGCATGTTCACTTACATTCTGTTGTTAGATTCTGTTCTCTTGTTATGATTAAAGGCAAAATAAACCTCTTTATGTTCCAAATGGATGAGTACACTTTATTAAAATGGATCATGAGAATTATTTATTACTATTGTCATATACCTAATTAAAACCACACAAAAAATTGTACACACTATTAAAATTGATAATGGGGATTTTGTGCAATTAAATTCAAGTATCCAATTAAAACCACACTAATAAATATAAATATTGTCATATAATGTTCACTCTTGGCCTATTCAAAGAATTTTTCGGTTTACTTTGTGTGCATCAGAAACCTGGATACTGAAGTAAAAGGATGCGAGCAGCATACAGGTATGCAAGATGCAATTTCTTAGGAGTAGACTAGGAGTGACAAGGATAGACAGAGGGAAAGAGAGAGAGTGAAGGAGGAATCCCTGCAGAATAGGATAGAGAAGGCGAGATTGAGGTGGTATGGACATGTGAAGAGGATGGAAGAGGGAAGGTTTCCAAGGAGGATGCTTGAAATAGAGGTGGCGGGCAGGAGGAAGATCCAGGGACAGGTGGTTGAAGGGAGTGTGGAGGAGAGAGGAGTGTATTGGACCGGCTTGGAGGAAGATAAGTGGTGGGAGTATGGAAGTAAATGGAGAGGATTGAGTTTGAGACAGATCCTGCCAGTGGCAGTAAACTCAATATGATGATGATTATGACTTTACGGTGAAAAACATGACCGTGTAGAAGATATATGTGGTAGTAATCAGGGAAGAAGTGAGGAGATGGCTCAAACCACGTTTTTCTCTAATTTAAATATACCTATATGGTCTATTAATTTACCTTGCAAGAAGAGTTTGGAAACATATTGCAACATAGCAGTGGCGGTGCGTGGATTGTTGTGGGGACAAGACCATTTTGAATGAACTGTACCAGTAAATGGTTTATTCTTATTCATTATCAATTTTATATTGGGTGACCTGGTCTAGGGGTATGGTGTCAGACTTCTGTGCTGAGGGTCTGGGGTTCAATCCTCGGTCCCTGCACAGATTTATCTGATTGCCAAACCCTTCCTTCACCTCTGACAAGACGTGTATTAATCACAACTTGTGAATGTGAGGAATGCCAGGCCTCCAC
>CABFWO010001562.1:25154-51380 GCA_902155825.1 Timema genevievae | reverse complement strand
TATCTCCATTTTAGACTCAATAGTCAATATTTAAATTTTTTATTGGTCAAAATGTATAAATGAATAATTAAATATCAATGCGATGACTTGAAGATCTGCAACACCTTATAAAATGTTAAAATTTTAACCAGAAATCGAAATTTTAATACAAAGTGTTGACCCTTGTAGAAGACATTAAACTGTTTGAAATGCTCTTAGGTGGACAAAGATGCACCTCTTTTCTCATTGATTCTATATCATTGTATATTATTTTATGCGTGCTCTTATGTGGAGTGGTGATGATACAATGTACACTATTCCGTTCAGAAATCTTACGAGTTTATAAAAGAGAGAGAAAGTCTGTGCGGTGCGCCGTACCATTTATTTCATGTATAAATGATGAAGTAGCTCGTATTTAGAAGTAATATTGATTAATGTACCTCCCCAATATAAGGGTTGAATATCACAAATTGAAACTCCTGAGATTTGCAACCTGTAATTAAGTCTTGATTTTTTGTATAGAATAAATGATCTTTGTATTTTTGCAAATTCTAGTGATGTAAGCATAATAATTATTTTCAAATTATACTCAAGTGGTTTAGTTTAAATGAAAAGACATGAATGGACCATCTTATCAATTACGCTGTATTCAATTAAAGATTCGTGAATCCCTTTGCAATCGTACACGGTTATAATGAAACCCTTCATATATGTCCTTTCCACAAAAAAAAAGCTGTTTATTGACATATATAATGAATCTCATTTGTCCTCTAGATAAACCGAATGGCCATATTTATTATGAGTGATGGGAATGTTCGCGCCTTGGTACACAAGTGAAAAAACTTGCCTCGATAAACTGAAGTCGTCTAAAGCAAGATGGTAAGTAAACATGCAGTTCATACACCCGTTCTTTACAAAACAATCAACAAATTGAGAAATTACATTTGAAAGCTATTTTTAATTTGCTTCTACTCACACAATAAAGTGTTAATAATAAAACTGCTTTCAGTGATGACGAAAATAACACATATCCCAGAAAAGGCATATAAAAGCCACGAAACCAACATTGTAGCTCTTTAAAAAAATCAAGATCGTTAATTTGTGTCTATTACGTATTTAACATATTCGAGAAAATGTTCAAATATTTTAAAAACAAGTCGATTTGACGTCTATACGTCTACAGGCCTACTCCAGTGAAGTATCAAATCAACTGGTACGCAACTCTACAAACTCCAGTGTTGAGAAAATTATATCACGTGATACATTACCTATAAAAGCATAACTTTATTAGTGATCTTTAAAAAAAACTCTATGTCATCAGTCTGCAATCGAGACATACCGACCGAGCTGCCACCGTCTGTTGGCAAAGATAGTGCCAACTTCTGCGTACAGAGGGTGTCATGTGCAGGACTGGCCCGAGGTAAAAAAATTTCCCCCGGGCAGGATTGCTTTTTGGCACCTCCCAATATAACCGGGGGATTGTAAGAAAATATGAAAATAGTCCCCCAACCTAACACAATCTTATCACACTCAAGTTACTTTAGGTAAAGTTGGTGGTGTTTGGCGCCCCCCTCGAGCCAACGCCCCAGGCAGACGCCCAGTTCACCCAGCCCTTAAGCCGCCTCTGGTCATGTGGTCAGAATAACAAAGCCTTTGGCCGTTAATCCGTTTTTTAGACCGTAGCCGCTACTTTTTCATTCGAGTAGCTCCTCATTAGCCCTCACGAGCCGTTCCAGATCCATCAAACATCGTCTAAACAGAATAATTATTATCCAAAACCACACACATATATATATATATATGTGTGGTTTTTTATATATATATAGCCGACAGGGCAGGCGGCAGAAATTTTGGGGCTATCAAATGCCCCCACCTCTCACCATCTTAAGTTACGTACAGGGGCGAATTAAAAAAAGACAATTGTAAAAAATAAATAATTAAAACCTGTTTACTATTACAGTTGTATTATGTACCAACAGAAGTTCCCGGCGTTGACCGGGGTGACCTCGCAATGCATTGCGTGGTTACCTCAGGCACAACTTTTCTTTGCTTCAAACTATAGAAAATAAAAATCTTTATATTATTGCTTTGGACCCGGTTTTTAATTAATTAGAATAAAATATTCATTGTAAGATTCCAGCTTCGAGGAGCACACGTTCGTACACACGATTTGCTAATTTTAAAATTTCATATTTCTGCGTGCGATAGATATCCCGCTACACTCATGACAGACACACAAACTCTTAATTTGACTAGTATATATTATAAATGATACATCTAGTAGTTTACTAACTTACTAATAGTTTATTAGTTGACTAGCCAATGATGACCCTTTTTATCTAGAACTAATTCTAATAATAGTCTTCTCACTTTCACAACAGCGAAGTATTTAGTTGCATCACTAAAGTCAACCCTGATTGATATTTTGTGATCTCTAGAGAGTAGGGCTAAACTGAAATATTTATTAGTTGTTTTTAATAAAGACGACTTGATAAAAAAAGAACTCCTTGAGGACGGGGCCTTCTTTAGCTCAGGGCCCGGTACAGCTGTCCTCTTTTTCCCCTCCTGTCACCGGTCCTGATAACCAAGGTTAAAAGGTGAAAAATTAATTACCATAACATCTATAATAACATAAACCTTCAACCAGAAATATTATGATAAAAATGATAATTTATTTTGGGTGTATGGTCTAGATTTCAATATGTTATATTGTTTCAAAAATTACATGATCGTTTTATCAACATATCATTAATATTCTTTGAATTGAAAAATTACACCTGTACACGGTTAATTGAACCAGGGAACTTTGGCTTTGCACCCCAATTCTCTTATCCACTTAGCTATCCAAGAGTTTTTCAATTTAAAGAATACGATATTTAGATGCGGCTATAACCGTAATTAACAAATATAATAGCTTTGCTACTATATCCATCATGATAATATACGCACTCGTACAGTTGCCATTGTACTACATATTGGCAGCATAATGCCCTCCCGAATTGAAGGTGGCTTCGCTATCTGATAGCTCGTGATCTTAATTGATCTTCACTATGTAACTGACAATTTCCTCACGTCCATCACAGATTCTGCCTTAAAATATGAGAGCAGAATTACCTTGAGTACGCGACGACTCCTAGATAGTTGGCTGGTTAGAGTATTGGCGTACTAAGGGAAAGGTCCTAAGTTCGATTCCCGTGTCCAAGTGTCATTTTATCAATTATTTAAAGGATATGATGTTTGGATGCTGCTATAACTGTAACTAACAAATATAATATCTTGGCTATTGAAGTTATATCATCTACGGTTTATATTAATGGAACATACAAAGTTTTTATGATTTTCTACGTTACTTGTATCAATTTATTATATTTTAAATAAATTTCTATGGTTTCCAATATGGTTTAGATATACCCACTGTTCTCATGCTATTTTTTTATATAAAAATAGATTATTTTGTTTCAATACACATTGTTTTATTTTAATTTAATTTTACAAAATTTATTTATGATAGTGTATTGTTTAAAAATACAATTTAAAAAATACCTAGTTGTTGTTAGTTTTATATTAGAAAATAATAAATATATTGCTTTATTATTAACATTATTGATAGATTATCTTTTATTTTTAAAGGTTTTGGAAAAAAAAAATTTCCCGTGAACTATTTAGATAATAGTCATAAATAAGGGACCTCGGTGGTCTTGGGGTAAAGTGCTCTCCTTAGAACTTGATATTATTGGGTTCAAACCCAGCTAAATTCGACGGATTTTTCTTGAGCGATAAAAATTCCTAGCACAACTTCTTTTGGAGTGGAAGTAAAACCGTCGGTTCCATGTCGATTGTGGCATGTAAGCCCCTTCTATGCATGCGTTTTATATCGTCCGGCTGTTGACGACTATTTATCGTCCGTTTTCTGATCCCTTAAATACAATGGGTCCATTTATGCAAAATCGCCCGATGATTTTATCGTTACGGTCTGAAGGGCTATTGTCGTACCTTATAGAACGCAGCGATGTATCTATCGTTAGACGTTCTTAAGAGCATTACGTTATATGGACACATTTATACAACCGGACGACGGTAGCAGGCTTGCCAACCTATCCTTCCCTGTAGGAATGTGTGTACTACCTGATAGTAATTGGTAATATTTCCTCAGGTACAGACCGCTAATCCCTGCATCAACGTGTTGTTTTTCTTCACTGATCTCCTGAATTTAACTGCCAGTTCATCAAATGCCTTCTGTGACATTTTAAAATAGTTATAAAACGTATCGTCATCCTATCTCAATTTTCTATACAAATTAAAAAATACACCTTCGACATATTACACTAATTATAGAATGAACAGACCATCTCCTTCGCCGTTTTTTTCTTAATCGCCTACAGGATAAATACAACACAACTGGATCCATCGTGGTACAACAAGCGAATGGCTGAGGTGGCAGTACTGAAACTCTTCTCAACGACTGTCAATACAGCCGCAGGGCATAAATATACATAAAAAAAACGGATGATAAATTACCGTAGACAACCGGACGATACAAAACGCATACATAAATGGGGGCCTAAGAGATCCCTAGAAAGTATGTGCAAGTACCGTTCCCGAAAAAAATAAATAAAAAAATGGTAGTATCTTTTGCGCTCGCTCATAGGAATTCGGTATGGAAGGCAACGGAGAACCACCACTCTTTCTGAATTCCCCTAGTACATGGGATTTATACCAGACGATGCAGGTGGCACTAACCAGCCGAAGTTCAGAGTGAATGTCTAGCGCGGGATGGATAGAAATTACATCCAACCAACCTTCGGGTTGTTGACTTAAGAAGAAAAAGCCTTTATTCTATTTGAAAATAATGTTTCTATATTTCTATGAATGACTACTTCTGGGCATTGCCACACTTTCTATCTAGTTGCCCTTTTATTTACAAGAGGGTTGCCGTAATACGCGAGAAAATGGGCTAAAGGTAAAATATTATCTAATTTGATTTACCAGTGACGGGTAGGTTTGATTTCGAATCCCGAGACTAGTTTTTACTAACTGATTTCCTACTCTTCATCTCCGAATACACATTTCTTCTTTATTCTAACTTATTCATCTGTCTCTCCGAATATTGGGTTTGTGTGATTTCTATCAATCTGACGTTGGTCGTGCACTCAGCCCTTCAGCTGAATAGTGCTGCCTGCACCATCTGGTAAAAGTTATTTCAAGAAATGTGGTTACCCTCCGCTAGCCTTCCACACTGAATTTCTATGAGCGAGCGAGAAAAGGGTCTACACATTTTTCCGGGAAAGTTATTATTGCATACCTTCCATCGTTATTTTACATGCCACAATCGCCACGGGATCAACAGATTTACTTCCTCTTCAAAAGAAGCTGTGCTGAGGATTTTTACCGCTCAAGAAAAATCCGTTGACCTCGGTTGGACTTGAACTTAAGAACATCGGGTCTTTAGGCGAACACTTTACCCCATAACATCATTCTGGTGACAAAAGTGAGCGATTTTAGATCACTAAGTATTATCTAAGTGGACCACCTCTGTGGTATAGTGGTCATAGATACTGGCTACAAATTCAGAGATTCCGGGTTCGATCCCCGGCGCTTACAGATTGTCTATGAAGCAGTGGGTATGGAACGGGGTAGATTCAAACTTGTGAGGATAAATGAGGAGCTACTTGAATAAATAAGTAGCAGCTCCGGCCTAGAAAACTGAGAGTAACAGACTGAGGGTTCGTTGTTACCATATGACACCCTCTATTCCTAAAAGTTGGCACTATCATGGCCAACTGACGGTGGCTTCTTGCTCGGCATAGCTCGCTTGCGGACTGACGCCATGGAGTTTAAATATATACATATATATATAGATTATATATATATAAAATCTAAGTAGGTTCTAGAAGTATAACGTCCTGATTGCAAATATGGCCGTTCCCTTATTGGACCCTTTATGAATCAATGTTATCACGTGCTCTACTGCCACCAGTTCTAGCAAGTAGTTTTTCTACAAATTTTAGAATGTACATCACATTATTATTACTATCAGAACTAGTGGCTACGATGTCCAAGGCGTAAAGCAACCAATAAACTGAATTGTAGGTGACACGGAAATCAGGTTTCGAGTCTTGACTTAAAGCCCTGGGGGTGGTTTGCCAAATATTATTTATAACTATGGTTTTCCCATTCACTTCCCGAGATACTTTTGTGGTTCAAGCTTAATATAATTATTTTCTAAATCTCGGAGAGAAAGTATTGTGATCGTTAAAAAAAATATAACTCAATATTTTGATAAATGTCAACGTTACATGACCCCCTGAAAAATAAATAGTGGTTTTTCGCAATGTTGTCTGTCTGTACCTCGGGCTAGATCATAAACTTTTTTTTTTACCAATTGGGCTAAAACTTGGTATATGAGTTATTTATAAGGTCTCCTCCAGGTATTTTTGGAATTAGATATCCAACCCTAAATTTAAGGGTAGTTTACTGAAGGGAAAAAGAGAAAAAAAATGATTTTATCGAAATTCGATCTGAAGATTTTGATTACATTTTATATAGGTAAACGACTTATCAATATAAACAAGATGGCTACTCTCAATCTCTCATGAAAATGACTTTGAGGGTACTTTGCTAAAGGAAACTTTTCCAATATTATCATCATAATTCCGCAAAAATTTGAGATAAGAAATAACTTATGATTGTGAAGTTGGAGTACTATTAATCATAAAAAGCTTTTATTTGAAATATATTTTGATAAAACCAATAATTTCTTAGCTATAAGCAAAATATATATACTTTGTAATTCAAGTCTATGAAAATTAATTTGATTCTAATGCTCTTTGGTAAAGCAAGATGTTTCTCTTTTCTCAATTTTACTCTAACAGTGTTCCTAGCTCCTGATGCCATACAGTAAGTAACAGTGTATATTATCTCATTTATAATTTTTGGTGTAGTTTTCCTACAACAATGTATAGACCTGTTATTTTGTTTCACAAATTTTACGAGTTTTTAGAAACTGTATATTTTAAGATAAATGCGGGAGAAAGTCTGTGCGGTGCACGTACCATTTATATTTTTCTTATAAAGTCAACGACCTTAAGGATGGTTTGATGTTATTTCTATCCATACTGAAATGAGAATGCACTCAGCCCTTCAGCTGGTTAGTCCTGCCTGCACCATCTTTTAAAAATACGATGTACTAGGGGAATTCATCAGGTAATTACTCCACGTTGCCTTTCACACTGAATTTCTATGAGCGAGTGCGAAAGGGCCTACCAATTTCTTCGGAAAGGTATTTTCACATACCTTCCAGGATTCTTTCCCATGTCCCAATTGAAATGAGACCGATGGCTTTACTTCCCCTCCGATGGAAGTTGTGCAACAAATTTGTATCGCTCTATAAAAATTCGTTGACCTCGACTGGGTTTAAACCCACGAGCATGGGGTCCTGAGGCGAGCACTTTACCTTAAGACCACTGAGGTCAACATTATAATTACAGGGCAAACTAACAACTAGGCCTCAGATTAATTAGTAATTTAACACTAAACCTTACATATGAATGTTATTATAAATATATAGCAAAAAATGTTAGCATGTAGTTACTATTTTTCTCTTTTTCTTCTTGTGTTCATCAATTATTATTCCAAGATCGGGGTTATCTAGTAAAATGAAGATTAAAATTCATAAAATTATGGATTTGAATCAAATATAGCTATTTAAAAAATATTGATTTTAATTACTATTATTTGAAAAATCTAAGAAATAGTAAAATATTTTAAAAGACACGTGGATATAAACTCTATTATTTATCATCATTGGTTTATGTGAATGGATTTCAATATAATTTATTGTGATTGTACCTAATTATTCTATCAGATTTCAAAGGAATGTAGCAAGGTGTTATTGGTATATATTTAATTTAATAAACAATATTTTGTTTTGAGATGAAAACTTTATAATTTTCCAAGTATTGGCCAACACTATTTACAAACTAGTACATACAATGTATAAATTAACAATATTTATTTAATATATGAACATATATATTATAAATAATAACACGGAATGAAGCTATTTACATTAGTTACATCATCTTTTTCCTTTGCTGAGTAAAGAAAAACAGGATTTTTTTTAACATTACATACAATAGCTCTTTTCTTAATTTTAGCTATAAATTTTCCTTGAACAGTCACAATTTAATCATATTAGCAGTGCACATTACTTAAAACCATATTTAGTTTCTTGATGGTGTAAGAAGGGTCGGGTCTTCAGTGTTATTATATTGAACACTATTTTTGGTTAATATAGGTACATCTTGATCATAGACCTTATCCAACAGTTTAAAAATAATTCAACATGTGCTTTGGACTGATAGAATATCTGCACTTAGTGATAAATTTTGGAAGGAAGATTACAATTTATTACAAGCTTAAGAGCAACATAAACATCTTTTTATAATCTAAAAAGATTGAGTACACTCTATTAAAACAGATAATGGAAATCATGTGCAATTATTGTCAAACACCCAATTAAAACCACACTAATAAACGGTATACTTGATTATTTATTTTGTCACTACGATTCACTAACTATTAGAGCTATACGCATATACACTCCGTTTATCCTTGAAGGTAGTAGGCTTACCTTGCATTTTTCTTCTATGGCTTCTAATATAGGGCTATAGTGAACTCCCCCAAGGTAAGAAATTCAGGGTAAACCAAGTGTAAAATGTTCACTAAGATGTTAGGATGAGGAAGCCTGAATTTAGTGAAATTATACCCTCAATTGTATGGCAGTAGCTAGAAAAACCATTTAAAGAAAAAAATACCCTCGTTATATCCAACGGGGAATCGAAACCTGATATTCAAGTCACTGGCTGTCTATTCTATAGTGTGAGTGATGACTTAGACCAATCGACCATCGAAGTGGGCTACAATCTATTGAAATGTAAATAATGGGAAAATTTTTGACAGGTATTCAATTAAAATCACACTAATAACTACATTTGGTTGTCTTATAATGTCCACTCTCTCCTATTCACAGAGCAATCTTCCAGTTTGCTTTCCACTTTTTGAATGTTGAACATGGACAATTAGTGAAACTGAAAGGAAAAGATTAGAAGTATTTCAAATGTGGTGATAGAGAATAACGTTAAAAATATCATGGATGGAGATGGTATCAAATACTTTTGGAAAGGTAACAGCAAATAAGAGTTAACGTAGTAGGGCATTTACTTAGCCATGATAGTTTTATGAAGAGAATTATAGAAGGAGATGTGGAAGGGATACATTCAAGAGGAATACCAAGGCTGGAGTACGTGAATCAGATAAAGAACGATGTTGTCAGAAGAAGGTACAAAGATGTAACAACATTGGCCCAGGGTTAAGTAAAAGTGAAGAGCTGCATCAAATCAATTGAAAGATTGATGACCTAATGATGGTGAATCAGGGTTGCAATGAGAGGAAGTTTAAAACCACTTCTATTTTTCCATCTAGTCTAATTTACATGACCTATTCATTTACTACTCACAAACATACTTTAAACATTTTATAACATATTAACCCGAGGGTTCTTTCTAAAAATGTGTTCCTTCCCATTCAGTATCAATTTTATATCAGGCCAATGCGAAACTATTCAACTACCTACTACATTATTGTATATGTGGCTGGTCAAAAGTCTAGTGAAAGGGAGAGAACATTTTAATAATACCTACAAATTAGTTGAGTGGGGCTTGACCTGACAAACACCCATAAGCTCGGACACTTAGTTCATTTTAAGGTAATACACTCAACTAACAATAACACCGATAAAAGCACTATTTCTTTTCATGGATTTACACTAATATGAGCTCAATTAGTTCCTAATAACATCCCCTGTGAAAAGACAAACACATTTTCTATCAACGTTTGAAAATAAACGTCCTCTTTTCTAATTAAATGTATTCCTCTGCTTCCATTCATATTTGTCGATTTAAAATCTGCACACGTAATTAAAGAATAAAAAAATAGTTGGTTTGGGACCTTTAAAAAATAAAAATAAATGGATTGAGAGTTAAAAGTACCTTTATCTTTGGATAATTATTTTATTTATATTGTGTGTGTACATTTATATACAGACTGTTTCTTCGGCCTAGTGGTCAGAGTTCCTGGCTATAGATCCAAAGGTTCCGGGTTCAATATTCCGTGTAGCAGTGAGTCTGGAACGAGGTCAAATCAGACTCGCAAGGGCAAATTAATAGCTACTTGAATGAAAATGTAGCGGCTCTGGTCTAGAAAACTGTGATTAACGTCTGGACGGTCTGTTGTGCTGACCACATGTCATCCTATATCCGCAGAAGTTGCCACTATCTTTGTCAACATATGACGGCGACTCGATCAGTATGGCTTGATTTCGGGTTGATGCCATGCATATATACGCATATACATACAAACTTAACTGTAAGTATAATAAATTTTACTTTTACCCTATAAGTTTTTTATATATATATAAAACTTTATAGGTTAAAAGCTAAATCTATTAAATTTCTAGTGAAGTTTTCATAGTTTAATAAAAATCATGTTTTTATCGTAAAACCATATTTTACTTTGTTATTGTAGAATATAATAGTAAAATATTATTTTACGATGAAAAATTCTTGGCATTAACCATAAATATGGATTTGAATCTGTTCATATTCAATGTACTTTATTGATAACAAATTTATATTTTACTCTCCTTTCTGTATGTATGTATGTATGTATGTATGTATGTATGTATGTATGTATGTGTATAGTGTCTATATTTAAACAATAGATTGTGTAGTTTTTACCCTCTCTGTATAACATTTAAAATAAGTTTTAATTATTTTATGCGTGCCTATGAGTGAAATGGTTGACATAAGGCTGTATGTAGACATGTAAAGGGCTGGTCTATTTGTAGAGCCTAATAAGAGGGGCGGAGTACGTGTAAATGGGAGCCTTGATGGGCTCTACGTCATGGTACTGTATCTGGGCGTAGTAACCGTTGGTGAGCTGGTGAGGCTGCTCGCTGAACAGTTGCTGTTTCTGTCTTTGCTGTTGTTGGGGCTGAGCTGCAAGACGAGAGCCCGAATACGCCACCCTCTGTAGTCTGCCGTCAGGTAGCAGCACGTAGTACAGCCCGGTATCCAAATCTTCTTGCTCCCTCTGTTGCTGGAACCTCTGGCTGTTGGGGTCTTGGCTGTTGCCGTCGGCCTGTTCATCAGGATTCTGCAACAATACTCTATACAGTCAGAACTAAAAATGGATTTAGTTAGATGCAAATATGGTGTGCTTAGCTCTGGTTGTTTCTTACTCTCCAAGTGAATGCTGGTGCATATCCCTAAACTTAATCTCACTCGTGTTTTAACTAGAAAACTATAACTACACTAGTGAAATGGTTGACATAAGGCTGTATGTAGACATGTAAAGGGCTGGTCTATTTGTAGAGCCTAATAAGAGGGGCGGAGTACGTGTAAATGGGAGCCTTGATGGGCTCTACGTCATGGTACTGTATCTGGGCGTAGTAACCGTTGGTGAGCTGGTGAGGCTGCTCGCTGAACAGTTGCTGTTTCTGTCTTTGCTGTTGTTGGGGCTGAGCTGCAAGACGAGAGCCCGAATACGCCACCCTCTGTAGTCTGCCGTCAGGTAGCAGCACGTAGTACAGCCCGGTATCCAAATCTTCTTGCTCCCTCTGTTGCTGGAACCTCTGGCTGTTGGGGTCTTGGCTGTTGCCGTCGGCCTGTTCATCAGGATTCTGCAACAATACTCTATACAGTCAGAACTAAAAATGGATTTAGTTAGATGCAAATATGGTGTGCTTAGCTCTGGTTGTTTCTTACTCTCCAAGTGAATGCTGGTGCATATCCCTAAACTTAATCTCACTCGTGTTTTAACTAGAAAACTATAACTACACATTTAGGCTCTGAAATACACACATGTAGGTTATTAGCACTATACGGGGGAGGGGCGGAGTTAAGGGGGGGAGTGGGCTTTCAAATCACGTTTATCCTTTGTTTTACCCTGAACGGTAGCATGCTTTCCTTGCCATGGTAAACTATGGTGTAGCCCAGGGCTGTCCAAGACGCGGCCCGTGAAACGATTTTGTGAGGCCATCCTGTAGGTTAAGGCTTTTGAGTTTCACCCACGAAACAATAAAACTCTCGTCGCAAAACTAGCTTCCCAGGCACGACTTAAAGTGCATTTCCTTTCGTCAACGATAGATTTCTCGTTTCAATGCGCATGCTCAGCAATGGAAACCTAAGATCTTACCTTTAACTGGAATTGTGTGATTTGCAATCAGACCCTTTTTTTATACTGGCAGACTCGAACAAGGGGAAGATTTTTTAAACTTTATTACGAAGAGAACGACATCCGAAACTGAGGGACTTTAAACTTAACACGTGATAAATGTTCGGAAGTACATATATTTTCAAAAGCACATTTTAAACGATGAAATTCACAACATTCAAATACAAAAAATGTTCATTAGTTGATAAATAATTTTCATATTTACTGCGATTGGCAACTACAAGCATCGATAATGATATAGCTGAAAACAAACAACTGCAGAGCTCATATTAAAATGAAATACCAATTATAAATTTATAAACAACTGTGTCAGGTCTAATATTTCAGTAAGAACTTTTATAAACAACATGACTTTTCTTTATTATGAAATTTTAGAAGTGTTTGCAAAATGTAACAGTGGGACTCTCCATACATTTTAATATCTGCACTGTATTTATATTTATGGATGAAGTCCTCAGATTGATTTTTTTTTAAATTTGGTCCTCAAAATATCAAAAGTTGGACAGCCCTGGCTTAGTTTATATATTAGGACATAGTGAAACCCACAAAATTTTCGGGGTGAAATGAATATACTTTAAAATATTATAAACACTTAATGACAGCGCCCGCAATATAGTATTCAAGTAAGAGGATGAACATACAGATATATATTAAAATTCGCTTTGCTCGTTGGGGGCTCCACCCCCAAACCCCCAGTGAGTTTTATTTGAAAGTGGATGTAAACTAATGTAATTCCAGCGTTGTTTTGAACGTAAACTTAAAGTTACCGGTATTGTATTGAATATACCGCACTGACTTTAAAAGTTGCTCTGCTATTTTGAATTTTTTTTCGGGGGTTAAAACATTTTTTTTTTAACTTTTTGGAATTTTCCCGTCGGTTACAGGCTAGAAGCTATAAGTTTGCCAAATTTAAAGTTTCTAGCTCATCTGGAAGTGGGTAAACATTAATGTCAGTGAGTGAGTGAGTCAGCAATGTGGCTTTATAATAGTATACATATTAAAATATGTTATATAATCAGTCTGTTAAGATTCAAAACAAAGTTTCCTAGACTTGTTAATCTAAACTACAGGGGTGGTCACACAGACATAAGTAAATGATCTAAATATTATACAAGCGTATCAAGAAAATATCTAAACTCTTTATCTGTATGTCCGTGTATGTACCAATATCGAGGTACTGTACTAGCGTACTGAGAAAACATCTAGCACCAAATATTTATGTCCATGCATGTTATATTGTTCTAGGTCTTACAATATCGACTAGCTATCGCACTACAACAAACTAATAGGAGAAGATGTTTGAAAGATTTACGAGGTCTAAAAATTGATGTCAGTAATAAATTGTGTGTCAGATTGGCCCGGAATAAGGAACATATTATCAAACATAAAAACATAATAAAAAATGTTGCATAGCGCATTGCGTCTGTCTGATTACAAGAGGAATTACAGTCCTCCCTTACTCCCCTCTTTTCTATCATTCAATTAATCTATGACTGATGTGGTAATTAAAGTATCTTAATTAATCCTCTCTGTAATCCTGACAGTCCCGTTAAGCAATCATGGTTAGTATATTATTTGACTGTCACAAGTTCCTCAAAATAGGTTAAGAAGGGTTTATTTCTATAAATGGCTAGTTTTCAAGCACTTAGCATGCCTGGCACTGGCACTGGCCTTTCAGACCAGAATAAAAAATATATATTTAATCAATATATTCTTGAAGCCCGGAACAGGATTAGAGCTTTAACATTTAAGCGAGCTTTTTCAGCACCAGCCGTCAATTTTCAATATTTCTTGACATAGTTTATTATTTACAATAAAAACGAGGAAACGACGAGTAAATGTTTGAAATATCTTAGAGTTAAATTACATGAAAATCAATTAAAACAGTTTATTTTAAATAAAATTGTGGTGATTGTGTATCTTTGTAATACCCGCATCGGCAAGCACGTGGGAAAAGGGATCAGTATACTCTGGTCTGCCGGTGATGAAGGAGGCCAAGGTTCGAAGTCTAGACGGATGTAGAGGTAATTTAACTTAGATTGTTTGTCATTCTCCCTCTATACAAATGCGTGTATATATCCTCTAAATTATACCTTTCATTCATTCTTAACCTATTTGAGAAAATTTTTGAATAATCCAGACAGGTAGTAAGTTGCGATGTAATAACCTAATTGAGAAAATCTCTGAATAATCCAGACGGGTAGTAAGTTACGATGTAATAAAATATTATTAATTCTTTATTTTCTCCATAAATATTAAAGTAACGTAATCTGACCTGCTAGCTGTGCTTGTCATGCAATTAATAAAGATAATTCTTCCCCTAAATATTACTGTATAGTTATAATTTTCTTAACTTATTGAAAGAACAAAATATACTAACTAAACAATTATAATTTTTGTTTCAAGGACGTCGCAACAGGTGATATTATAGTTCATGAAATATTGAATTTAAAATATTGTATTTATACTTGTATCTTGTTATAAATATCTACCAAAATAAATAAATGTTATTTATAGCTTAGAAAAAGTGCCATACACAATATTATTTTCAAAATAAAAGATTCTTATTTTGTAAACAGCGCATGAACACAACCGAAGAAGGTTGGTATGACGTCATCAACCATCCTTGTCTTGATTGGTTCACCATCTTAATTTTTGAAAGGAACGCAGAATTTTAGAGGCGTTCGTCGAAAACTTTGTTTAAGTGAACCACAGATGCCTAAAAAAAAAAAAAATTGTGGCAAGTGCTTTATTAACTTTAATGTGCTATGCCGCAAGAAAATCAAAATCAAAATTAAAAACCCCCACGCCAGACGTCGATAGTGGATGGTATCTTTGGATTCTTTGCCACGCATCCTTCACTACATTTCTGTATTTGTGATTTTCGTACTTCGGATCCCATGTACAAGAAACCACTTGAAAACCTTCTAAAAACTTGAACACGGCTTCATTTGGCCATTCCATCACAAAATATCTACTAAACACTGCCAAAAAGAAACAAATACGAGATCTGCCAAGGGAAAGAAACATTGTAATAAAAACAAACTACCACAAATGTGCGTGAATGAGGTATGGGAGCTTGCACCAGTATGCTTTCTGGCTTATTCGTCCTCTTTGATGTGTGCTATTTTACCGAATAATTTGTTATGCACGTCAAATATTCGTATATGAATAAGATAATTGTATCCCCACGTGAGTGTTTTACACAGCGAACATCAAATAATTGTTGAGGAATAAATCTTATGTGTGGAGCCATCTTAAACTCGTGATTCATTAACGTGAAATCGGTTAAAATAGAAACACAATACAAAACAGATTGTTTGTTGTGACATCTTTGACTTCAAAAATAATAACAACTCAACATTTGGTCTTGTAGATCATACGGAATGGCGAATGGATACATGTTAACTTTTCCTAACGCAGATACCTTATATTAATGAGATAAATAAAGGTTTCCAACAATGCTCACTTTAGAATAACAATTAATTTGTCAGTGCAGAGGACACATAATTTCCCAACAAAAACATAAAACTTTAAAAATAATTCTAAACATACTTGAAAATACTTAACCTAGCGTCTTGGATTCCTCGTGTACGGCAAGTTGGAAGTGGCTGTTAAATTGGGTACGTATTATATATACTCTGGTATTTTTAAATACATAAATCCTTTATATTAGTTCACATTGTCTCAATCGCTGTGTAGGAACAAACTAATAATACGGGCCCACATCTTGGATGCAAGTCAGAAATCTATGATGAAACGATTTTAACCTGTTGAATAGAAAACGATGATCACGAAATAATCCCTTATTAAAAAAACATACAAACACGAGAGACGCTACGTTTGGAATAAAAGATGAGGAAATTTCCAAGAAATATTAGACATGGCGCGCATGCGCCTTTTGTTGAGGCACTGGTTTCGCTACGGCTTGTGGTTGCAGGCTTGGTCGAGCTAGTGGTTTTATCTCTTCTATTTTTAAACAGACCGTATCGTGCTGACCATTGATTTATGGGCAGGGATTTTAAAATTAATATTAGGTTGATTGAAAATTCTCATGGGTCTAATAATCTGTATTAATAATAATACTATTATTGTTTGCTTGGAATACCGGTAATGACGGGCGGTACATCTTTGCATGAAAGTTATAGGTAGACAACTAGAAGAAAAAAAACTTCTCCTGAAACTGACGAATTTTATCCATACTCTGAGAAGCCCGAGTAAAGAGAAAGTGATATGAAATGAAGGCACGATTACACTTGTAAATTAGGCTTAAAATTGTTTTGTAGTCTAATGAAAAAAGGAAGCCAAGGAGGCTTTTAAATAGAAGAAGTTAACGCTGAACAGCAAGTTGAATTTGGAACTGAGGAGGAAATGGATCAAATGCTACATTTGGAACATCGCTTTGTATGGAACAGAAACTCTGAATCTTAGGAAGATGGAAAATAAATATTTGGAGAGCTTTGAAATGTAGGGCTGGAGAAGACTTGAGAAGATCAGATGCACAGACAAGGTGAAAAATTTCTAAGAAGAGTCCGTGGGAAGAGAACCATTTTGGATGTGATTCTTTGGTGCAAAGCCAACTGGGTCGGACACATTCTTAGAAGGAACAGTCTTATAAATGAGGTCATAGAAGGAAAGGTTGAGGGAAAGAGGAGCTTAGGAAGAAGAAGGATTCAAATATTTGATGACTTAAGGGAAAGAAGAACATTCTGGGAGCTGAAGGAGGAGGAAGAAGAAAGGGCAGGGCATATTTGCGGTCTAAGTTCACTGACAAAAGGAATGGACCTGCCGTAAGACAGAACACCTAATGATTAATAGTAATGGTGAGAAAACCATCTTGTAGATGATCGAATATGGAATGGATTTAAATATTTTTTTAGTAAAATTTAGATATACTAACAATTAAGAACATGTTTTAAGTAAATTATAAACAAGCATTGTGACACGGCCGAGCAACCGAACTTTACTCGATATTTACTTATCTCCAAATGACAAATCATTCGTGATATTTGAAAAATGGGTCCTCACAGGTTGTTATGCTTGTTATGACGCAATGGCACCTGTCTTCTTGATTAACAAACAATTACCACTTTGTAATATATTTTGTATAGTTTAAATTAATGTTTGTCCATGTTTAAATCTACAAAGGGAAATAATACAGTTTTAGGAAGTGAAATAAGTAAATACAATTTTAATAATCATGTTTAATTTTTGTGGGAAAGTGTTGCTAAACGGTTTAGGTATTGTGTAACACTTTCGAAAAGGTTACATCTCACCAGTGAACCACAAAGTGATTAAAAACACTCTTGGAACAACACCTCTAGCACAAATGACTGAGATATACCGAGGATAGTTCTTGCTAAATTCTTTTCTTTTCTCCCTCCAATAAATTCTTATACATTTTCTGTAAAATGATAATTTCTTCCATCCTATTTCATTAACGTAATTAACGTTTAAATATATCCCAGACGAGTACTAATACGCGTTGAACAATAAAATAATCTACTTCGGTGGCCGCGTGGTCTAACGCGCTACTCTCCTAGTAGACTAGACAGACGGCGATTAGGAAATAATTTAGGTTCGAATCTCGGTCGGGTGTACTGACGGTGGTTTTTCCAAAATGGTTTTTCCACTTTACATCCATGCAAATGTGGGTACACTTCTTATATAACCTCCCTAATTCCTAAAACCATTAGTACTCAAGCGTATAGCCCGAACGGGTAATAAGATGCGGTTCTAAAATAAAATAAAACTTTCCAAGCTGCGGACTGACCTCTGTTGTGGTTGGAAGGTCAGTGGTTGTCGGCAGCTCAGTGGTCGTGGTGG
Organism: Timema genevievae; assembly: GCA_902155825.1. Taxonomy (NCBI): domain Eukaryota; kingdom Metazoa; phylum Arthropoda; class Insecta; order Phasmatodea; family Timematidae; genus Timema; species Timema genevievae. The sequence continues at coordinate 33,281 of CABFWO010001562.1, read as the reverse complement.
CGGGTTCTTCCTCCTCGGTGACGTTGGCGGGCGCCGCCTCGGTGCTGGGTGGGCCGTACTGCTCGGGCGGCGCATAGTACACCGGCGCGCTCTGACGGACCGGCAACAGGAACTGCCGGCCAGAGGGGCGCCACCCGGAGGGCTGGTAGGGGGCCGCCTCCACCTCGCTGTCAGGGGTGCCGTACTGGGAGCGGTACCGCTGCGGCTCGGCGCTCGCCAACACGGCGGCGGTCATTAGGAGGGCGGACAGGAGCTGCCACAACCGGGGAAAAAACACGCATCAGTTTGTTTCTCTCTCTTGGTTCGAGTCCTATCAAGGTTAACGTCACTCAATAACTCCGAATTATTTCTGGATTAAGAACCAGCCTGCTCTCTTAAGGTTGGCTTACATTGTACATGTTCAATTTCAATTTCCTTTATTATACTACAGGCCAACAATCACAATACCTATGACAGGTCAACACTGTAAGGTACACAAGTACCTTACATAAAAACACAATTACATTAGAAAATAAAACATACAACCATAGCCAATCAATTATACATATACACACACACACACCCACACTCACCCACACACCCACACACCCACCCACCCACACACACACACACACACACACACACACACACACACACACACACACATAGTCACTAGAAGATAAGAAAAAAACAGTAATAAATATGTTAATAAAAGAAGTGGTGAAGATCTAAAATTATTGTCTTTGGTTAAAAAATAAAAATCAAAACATTAAGCAGAATACTGCAAATTTAAATATTAGAAGTATAACATTGTAACGATTAAATTAGTGACAAGGGAGTTCATTAAATAACTCTCTTGAGTTTGGTTCTTATTTTGTGGTAAGTCGAATTTGACAAATCTAGATTTTTCGCTATAGATACAACGGCCAAAAGGGCTGACCTTGTAAGAGTTATTGAGAGAAAACACTTTTAGATTACGAGGGACCCGAGAAGAGACATGATTATATACATGGTTTTACAAGAAATATTGCTATTAAGAATATTACAAAAAAAGAAAGACATCGCAATAAAGTCCACGCAAAAAGAGAGTTTGGAGCACTAAATATAATAATACTACCCGCTTCAGTAACCGAACGGTCTAAAGGCGTTGCACTCGTCTTAGAGTGGTTTGCTGATGACGGGAATATTGGGGTTCGAATCCCGGTTGGGTGTATCAAGGGTGGTATTTAAAAATGGTTTTCCACTCTTTATCCACGCAAATGCGTGTAAACTTCCTCTAAATTAAACCTTCTTCATCCCTTATTAAATATCGTAGCTAGTACATATAAGTGTAACCCGAACAGGTAGCTAGACGTGGTTCTAAAACATAATTATTATTATTATTATTATTAGCACCGCGTCTTACTACCCGTTCGGGTTATACGCATGCTAAAAACAAACAAATCAAAACAATAATATAGCTTGGTAAATATTTTCTTGTATATTCTGTCTAACCTTGACCGATATGCTTATATGCTTCTTCAGAGTGTAACCCATTAAGATAATCCAATTATAAATTTGAACAGTTTTTTAGACTAATATATCATCTACTAGTTTCTAGACCAATCGATTTATGTTAACAACCAGAGCCCATACCAATAAATTATCACTTAATTTAATGTGAACTCAAATTATAATTTAAAATGTTCTAATTTATCTATAATTTCTATCTTATGTTATCAACTAAAAAATTAGAGTGAACAAAATCAAAACTCGAGAGGAAAAGTCATACCAATGTGAGATCGCTAACGACGTTGCTTATTCAATGAACTCAAACCTATTTTGCAAACCACTCTAGACGTCAATGTACGATTTAAATGGGAACAGGGAGGAGTTTTTCCATAAACGGGCCCTTTGGTTCAAGTGCTGATAACGCTTTCCTTATTCCGTTGACGAGAATAAACACTCACTCTGAAATATACGCCTGAAGTTCCGAACAGAATTTATTAGTGTTTCAAAATAAACTCTTTCTTGTTTCCTATTTATTTTTAGTACTACGTCTTACTATACCTGTTCAGGTTATACGCTTATGTACTAGTTACGCTAATAGTTTTAGAGATTAGGAAGGTTATATTTATAGGAAGTGTACCAGTATTTACGTGGTGAGAGAGTGGTAAACAATTTTGGAAACACCCTCCTCAGTACACCAGACCGATATTCGAACCTCGATCACCCCGTCATAGGCATTCCAATCTACTGCGAGAGTGGCGCGTTAGACCACACAGCCACCGAAGCTGGTTTGTTTCCTACTCTAGATTGACATTTTGCTTCAACGTAATTTATAAAGCTACATCCTGGCAGGAAAATTCCTACCGGTCATTTCCACGAATAAACCAAATAGTCTATGTTATAGACACTTTTTTTTTTAGTATATATAATTTCAAAAAATCTATTTCATGATCAAATTATTAATTGTGTTAAAATGTAAATGGTTTAAATAATTATTTAAGAACTTATTGGTTTATGTTTCAACGTTATATAAAACTCGCCCAATAAAACATGGGGAGTTCTTTCTTGACTGGCCGCTACGTCATTGTTCCTGTTCACTGTGTTTTCGGAGTCGAAGAAAAGAGGATTTGACTTATCCTTAATTTAAACACTATCACTAATAAAGATTCTCCGTGCAACTCACCATCATGGTTGTCTGTAATGTTATGAGGAGCTGCTGCTGTTATCAGCTGGATGGCGATGGTTGACTGATAACTTCCATGGGTACCTGACGGTTATATACCCGTGGGGCGCAGATTCACACCACCCCCTCACAAGAGACATATGACACTGACCCCTATCTACGTTACGTCACTATCCCCCTTAAGACAATACTGTCCGCGACGTGTCTCTCATGTGTGATGACGGAGCCGATATTCAATAGCACGCACGCTTCTGTCCATGTGTGTGTACGTGGGTGAATGTCCAGGCACACACATCCATATTGTAGGCCATTTTTAATAGCTCTCGAATATTACAAACTTATTCCAGTTCTTTATTTAACAAATAAAATAAAAAATATATATTTTTATTGGAGTAAATAAGGGGCACTTTATAAACATAGTGATTATATCACTACACCACTTACAAACTTAATAGCCTAGGACAGTAGTAACCTTAGCGTCAATATATTTATTAATCAGATGGCAATGAGAAACTTAAAAACAAATTAAATAATGTTAGTCAGGACCACCCGGAGTCGAGCTAGGTGCCACTAAATACATGTGGTCAACCACGCAAAAAAAAAGTTAATCAAAAAGAAATGCAACTATCATCAATAAGCCAAAAGGTGTCTTGATGTATTTAATTAGTGTATTCGTTGATAATATTTAGTTAGTTTATTGATGGCGCAGTTCAAGGCGAATTTTTACTAAAATACTTTTAAAGCACTACGGAGTTCATTTTCTAGTTAAAATGATCCCTAAAGTATTGATTTACCACAGGGAGCATAGTATAGATATTGACAGCCACCTTATTTAAAATGGGTGCATGGATGGTATATCATTTATCCTAAAAGGCTAGAGCTCTATATCACCGGCAGCACAGGGGATGTTTTTTCAACAATATGATTTCCTGCAACGCAACCAAGTTGGTGAAGGTCCTTTGAATCCTTACTTTGCCTTATACCACAGGTTACATAGCTTAATTGTAACTGAGCCTGACTCTTAATTAAATTTTAAAACTATATTGCGTTCAGTTCAAACTTATTATCAGGTCAACTGACTACTCGTTGCTAACAAGCTAGATTTTCTATAGATTCTTAATTTGGACATATTTCAATCGCATAAACAAATGGATAATTTTTCCTAAATTATGAGTTTGACGGCAATGTATTTTTAAAAAGAGCACAGTTACTGAGATAGTATATTTGTTTACCAATATATTCCACATTAATTAGGTATAAACGTAATGGTGAAACTTAGAGACCAACTAATTATAATACATAATATTTTAGACCGTCTTGTTTATTCTTATTTGATAGAAGATCTATACTTGTAAATTACTTCCAATACAAATGATGCAATTGCTAGAAAATAACCAATTAGTAATATAGTAAGAGCAGGTTGTATGTGTTTGAATTCAAGAACGTTAAACGCTGATTCTGTTGGTTCTACTTTATATACGAATGATTTTTCATAGTAATAATCTTCCTTCCATTTGTGATACAGACCGGCTTCAATAAATTTTGATAAGAGTATATCTAGTGTATCTCTATACCTTATATTGACTGCGTACGTCAAGGGGAATACACCAACGTATTGCTTCATAATGTGTAACTGTGGATGACCGTATTTAAAATATCTTCGATCATTCACAAATTGATTTGCAATGGATTCCAATGTTGCCCTCGCAAAACTATCTTCCATCATGATATAGAAGGCTTCTTCGTCTTCCGTAATCTCAGGGAAATATCGTTCAAATTTTTTTGTATGACCTAATGAAAGTAAAATGGTAAAAAACTGTGGAGCAGCTGATATCCCAAGTCCACAGTCTATAAGTTGATACAAGTTATCAATACTCGGGTAGAAAATAGGTTTCATTAGAAAACTTATCAGTAGTCCTGAATATGTACTGTTCATCAATAGACTCAGAACTATGCATGGTATTAGGAACAATCTGTAAGAAAGTCTCAAAGTCTTGATTTCTGTCATTCCTGTCATAAATATTCGGAATATTTCTAAAATCTCGCCTTTTGGAATGTGGCTCGTTTTATCATCAAAACGAAAGCGTTTGAAATATTTCCATGAAATGGCTGTGACGACGAACACACACAAGTACAATATCCAGGTTTCCTTGCTGAACGGCATCAACATTTTCTGGTAGAATGGAACTAGTCCAGATTTGGGTACTATAATCTTGATATTTTCTTGATCGTGCGGGTAGAGATAAACTGGAATAAAAAACCCTAAAATGAATACATCATAAATCATATCGGCCTTTATTTCCCAAAATTCGCTTGGAGATACTATTTTCAATGTTGCATTTATAGTTTCCACCATAGTTTGTATAAGTTTGGTTGACTCAACTTCATGTATAAATTTGTTTGACTCACCTTCATAATATAGTGTACCATTTTCATCAAATTTGTCATTTGTAGAAATAAAACCTGAAACCTTAAATTCATATCCGTTCATGTGGAGTTGTTTGTTTTCATACAAATGATGAGTTAATTTCGCTCTAGAAGTAATATTAAGTTCTGCACCTCCCCCAATATAAGGGTTGAAAGTCACCAAATGAAACTCTTGAGGTTTACAGTCTGAGACTGGATCTTGAGTTTTATACAAAATAAATATTCTGCCTATTTGTGCCAGCTCCAGTGATTTGAACATATCGATAATTTGCATGCTATACTCTTCAAACGGTCTAGCTAGAATTAAAAGACACAAATGGCACATCTTAATATCATCGAGGTAAGATGAAAACTCTTGTGCTCTTTTCCAATCGTCCACGGATATAATAAATCCTTTTTCATCTGTCCCTAGATGTTTATGATAACCACCTTGATATGGATCATAAAATGAATCGCGATATTCCTCTTCATCTCTTGAGGGGTCATATGTAGTATGGGTGATGGGAATGTTCTCGCCTTGGAATAAAATCTGAAACATCTGCCTCATTGAATCAAAATCTTTTAAAGAATGACTGTATACGTATAATTCCCACGCGTTCTTCCCGAAACAATCAACAAACTGAGGAAGGACTTCTTGTAAATTATTTTTCATTAGCTCCTGCTCACATAGCAAGGTATTAATAATATTGCTTTCAGTGACGATGAATATCGATATCTCGCAAAAGAAACCAAATAACCATGATACCAACATTGCAGCTATTAAAAAAGCAACATAAACTATCTTTAGTTAAGAACTATTTAAGACAATCAACATAATTTGATAGAAAGTTAAATCGACCTCCTATACGCCTAGATTCCAATAAAGCATAATGAGGACTGTGCCGCAATGCGACATACTGTAGTGTTGGAAAATTGATATTACGTGGTGCATTAGCTTTAAAAGCATCGCTTGAATATTTTATTGATTTTGAAACGTATCTAAGTGGAATCATTTGTATCAAAACAATATATAACCAAGGTTAAAAGGGTTTAAACAACAAAGTTATTATATTTGTTAAATACGTTTACAGCTGCATCTACTAGATATATTATTTAAATAGGAAAATGACACTTGGAAACGGGAATCAAACCTGCGTCCTTTGTATAAGTACGCCAATGCTCTAACCACTGAGTCATCCAGAAATCTTCCCGTGTTCAGGGTCATTCTTCACTTATATTTTAAGGAAAAGTTAAAATGTTGAAGTCATTTATTTATCAAAACATCTATAAAATAGAAAAAGCTTTATCTATAAACATTGTGAAAAAACTAATATATTAATTTTAACTGTATGATGATTTATTAATATTATATTATTTATAGTGTAATTTGATGGTGTTATTAAAATATTTGGCACATGTACTGTTTTTGACATTCTCGACATTACTTCTTTTTATTTATTTTTTATTTTACAAAAACTTTTCATATGTATTGACATTTCCATAGTTTCTATATAGTTAACTACACTGTTGTCATGCTATATTTAGTACATGCTCTCTTGGTTAGATTATTCTCTTTCAATACAAATGGTTTTAATACAAGTATTATTACTTAATATACATAATTTTCTTTATGGCAGTTCCTACTTTTAAAAATAAAATTTTCAAAATTTATTGTTACTGTTAGTCTTATATTTGAAAATAATACTTGGGTGATAAATGAATTATGGCTTAGTATTGTTAATAACAATTCTTTTTTTCTTTTTAAAGTTTAGGAACTATTTTCCGTAAACACTTATTATAGACAGAAGCAATTGACCCATGGAGACCAAACAATGTAGCTTTTATCCAATTTGAAAATATGGTTCCTCTATCTCTATAAATGACTATTTGCAATCTGATTGCAGAGTGCTGGAATATAAAAGCTTGTTATTTATATAATGGTGTCAACAATACGTTCCCGTGGGCAGGTGGAGTAAATGTCAAGATCACCAAGACAGGTTTTCCAGAGTTGTAAAATCCGTTGCTCGAATCCCGGTAGGGTACATTCAGTGTGGTTATTACTAAATGTCTTTCCGTCCTCCTACTACGAAAATGCGGAAATATTACTTCGAAAATTTACTTTATTCATACTTATACAATTAGTGTTATTAAATGCTTTTAGACCGGAAAGGCGTCCTGGTCACAAATATGGCCATCTCTCTTTTTTTAAATTTTAGCACCGCATTATTAATATTGTACGCTTATTACGATAGTGGGCTAGGGATGAGGAAGGTTGAATTTAAAGGAAATAAATCCGATTTTGTATGGAGAGAGATTGAGTGACCACTTAAGTAAAACCACTATCAAGTAAGTGTCATTTTTACTTTTTTTTTGGTAACACAATTTGGGTTTTTGTTTGCCTCAGTAATGACGATAAAATTTTAGTAAAAGTTAAAGGTTGCACGATGGAGGTTTTACCATAATATTCGTAATACGAATTCTTTGTTTTTACTCATCACTTTCTTTGTTACGTTTTATTCAGATATCTTTATTGTGTAATGTCACTTCTGTGAAGCAGAGCTCTAATGTTGTGGATAATGCCACCACTCAGCTTTTGAATACGTTGGGAAATAGTCAAGTGGTGCAATCACCGAGATAAGAACTTGGATAGCCCAATTGAAAGAGCTGTCGGCGAGCATTAAGTTTCAAAACCTTGTGCGGGAGTTATTTTACTAATAAAAAAAAACTTCGACGAATAATATGGGGATGTGACTAATGCTCTAGATCAGCGGTCCCCAAATGTGTTCCGTGGAGCACTAGGTGCTCCGAGAAGAAATCTGAAAGAAAAATAATTAAAACAAATGTGACAAGATCTCAAAACACACACACACTATTATTATTATTATTATTATTATTATTATTACTATTAGCACCACATCATAATACCCGTTTGTGTTATTCGCACTTACGCTAATGTGTAATGGTAGGGTGATTGTGAGATGAAATGGAGGACCTACAGTTTAACGTGGAATCCGAACCACGGCGGAGGCCTGGCATTCCACACATTCACAAGTTGTGATTAATACACGTCT
>CABFWO010001562.1:0-25025 GCA_902155825.1 Timema genevievae | reverse complement strand
CCCCCCCCCCCAGCACAGAATTCTGACACCTCTTACCCCTGGACCGCCAGATCACCTTGACCACACAAAAACAAAAGAATAACAAAGCTATTTATCATTAGTCGCCATATAGTTCCCTCAAAGATGATATTCATTCGGTGTGGTACTGTTTTCCCCTGATAGCTTGAGCCAGGTTAGGGGGTGGAGGGGGGTACAGGGGGACTGTTGGTTTGACTCCCGTTGGGGCATGTGAATGCACTCCAGTCTACTTTTAGCGTTGTGTTTGTACGCTGCCCTGGTGTTGGGGATATGCGTGTTATTTTTAGAACATGTGTTGATGGATATTAGAGCCTAGTTCCGTGGTGTTTCCCAGGGCGGGGCGACGTGTCAGTGAGTACTCACGCGTAGGTACTGGGAAGGGCCTTCATTAAATAAACAGTGCTACTACCAGATAGAGCGGACTTTGGTTTTTTGATACAATACACTTTATATATATATAGTATGTTGTTTTATCCGCACTATCCTCTACCACCTTCAAGTTTTTGCAACCAGTATCGGGTGGTAAATCACCTTTTCTCTGATATTAGCTCATTTTTATTTATTTTATTTGAGATATTTAACGTACACTTCCCGGTCTCACCTATATCAGAAAATGACTTACAGACAGGGCCGTACCGTGCTATGATACAGAGAGGCAGCCGCATCAGGCGGAACCTTAAGGGGGCGGCATAAGCAGCGAAATCAAAGAACCATTCAATAATTAAAAATATTTAAGCAACGCTTTTCTATATTGGTCTATGTTTATTCCGATATTGATGTATACGACTTTTGATTTATCGCACGCCTCTGTCTAAGCGCTTTCGGTACCCTTTGATTTCGGTTTCTGGAGCAGGTGCATCGTTCGCGAGCGCTCGCCGATAGACTTTTGATCTGACAGTGGGAAGAAATTATTTTTGTTTGTACTATACCGTTGGGCCGCTCCTAAAAGATGAGGCAGCAATTATCACAAAAGACAATTGCACGTGTTACGTGTTGATAGTTCTGCTTTGAGCTTACAATTATTGACAATATTTGATTTTTAATGTTAGGTTGTCTCGAGAAGTGGCAAGTGGTTGTGCTGTGTTTAAATCAGTAAATCAGAAATATATAATATATCTCTATCAGTATAGTATTTTTGCATCTATACTAATTCAGTTTTTGTGATTAAAAAGTAGATCGGGTAAGAGAATTTTCTTTTACAGCAAGTGTAAATACTTATTATAATTGAAAATGATGTTATGACGATAGGGACTCGAATTAAAAAGTAGCATTTGCATGGATTGGGTATATCTCAGGTGTGTGATAGAGATTTTTTTAGGTAATATTGGGCTACTTTTGCGTTCTGTGTGTGATAGAGAGAGAGCGTTGCTTAGGAAATATTTGCATTTGCCTACTTTTGAGTTCTTTATTTATTGCTCTATTTTTTTTTTACCAAATTCATATACGTTGTAGAGGAGACAATACAATAACAAGTTAAAGAAAGGCATATGTCAAAACGGCTGCTAGCTGTCAATTTGACAAATATTCGTTATCTATTTATTATGTTCTGTTACCTACAAATCTTACTAGCTTTGCTACTCATTTCTATCGTTATTCTATCTAACCTATTTTAATAGCATTATAAGCTTGGCTGCCACTCTAGACTACACATCCCTAATTAACGAATTTGCTAAAGTTAATGTTAGAAGGGTAAAACTGTAGTAGATTGTTGTAGTTGGCATCATTATTTTAAAATAATTTAAAAAATAGTATTCGTACATTTTGTGAGTATAAAAAAAATCAAAATCCAAGGTTATTTTAAAGAAAAAAACATTTAAGGGGTGGCATTTCGAAGACTTTCATCATACTGAGAAAATCTACCGCACTGCCCTGCTTACAGACTAACTTAGAACAGATATAACATACATGATCCAGATGCTAATTCATCGCTGTGAAATGGGGTAGCTCACATTTAAAAAATGATACATTTTTCGGCCATGATGGTAATCGAACCTTTAATCCTTATCTTAGAATAAAGTTACACTACCATCTGAGCTAAGGCATAGGATAAATTGGTTCCCGTCTCGACCAAAGTGTGGTAAAAATGTCTCACAGTACAGTAAATTCCCCCCTCCCTCTAGCAACAAACAGTATCACTATTTTATAAGTAAACAAATAATAAATAAATATATTTTAAATATCTACATGTCTGGGCTACATCCCCCGTAGCTCAGCATGTGGAAAACCCACCTCGGTGGCGTAGTTGGCTAACGCGCCAGTCGTGTTGAGCCAGACCACCGGGTGAACTGGGGGTGGTTTTTCCTAAATGGTTTTCCACTCTCCCTCCACGCAAATGCGGGTTCACTTCATCTAAATTCAACCTTCCCAATTCCTAATCCATTAGTGTAATTAGTACTTAAGCGTATAACCCAAACGGGTAGTAAGACGCGGTGCTAAAATTAATTAATTAAAAAATTAACATGTGGAAAAATTAACTAATACTAGTGTATCACTGCCCAGGGGACACCCGAATGTACTAATCGTACATCCTTCTCTTGGAGGCTCTTTACATGTACCGATGAGATGAGGAGATGATGGTGATGATGATAGTGATTATGAGGGGTTGGAACCAATAGAGATTTTTAAACCTAACTTGAGCCTAACCAACCAGATCCTCGTGACAGGTGGGATAATTCCTCTTTCGGCAAAATTACCCATGGTGCCAGCCGGAATTTGAAACTAGAAACCTCCTAGGTTCGTAAACAGGGACACTGATCACTGTACGATGGGGCCAGTTAGTATCACGATTCAGAGTAACGGTAGACACCGTTTTGCATTTTTACAAGCCTGTCATCTTAAACCACGTGATCAATGGTGCGGGTAGTTCCAAAACCAAAGGATATAAACATCGGAGACTAGGTATCCTAACTACTTGAGGATTTAGGGATGATGGAAGAAGTGTACCTTGGGATAGGGATGTGAAAAAAAAAATTACGATACTTTACTAATATCAATATTTTCCTTTCGAGACTAGTATTTTCTTACTCGATGCTTTTTTCCGATACTTTTACTGATATTAGTACTCACACTCCGGTATCGAATCGGTATCGAAAGAATTAATTTTTTTTTCATCTTCATTCATGCTGGGATTAAATATTTACTAGGGTGAACTGTGGAGGAAGAACAAATAACAGTCAATAACACTCAATAACACTCAAATAACACTCAATTCTCACTCTTTTCTGTATGACAAGCAAGAAGCGGCTCTAGCTGGTGGGGTAAAACCTTTTATAATATCCATCATACAATCCTATCTATCATTCATACCTTCCAAGTTCCAACACATAACACAGACGCGATAGACTTTGGTATACTTTGGATTTGGGTATACTTTGGTTGTATCATTATAATTTTCAGTGTTTAAATAAATATGAAAATACAATTATGATGCAAAATTTGAAATTATTATTATGACCAGATACATTTTTTTCCAGGTTAAATTTCGAGACCGATACTTACTATTATCGATACTCTTCTTTCGATACTAATACGGTATCGATATTTTTTCCAATAATTTTAATGAGTACAGTATCGATACTTTTCTTTCGATACCACGTCTCTAACTCAGGCCTTTAACTAAGGCGCGGATAAATTAAATAAATGGTACGGCGCACCGCACAGACTTTCTCTCTCTTTCTATAAACTCGTAAGATTTCTGAACGGAATAATGTACATTGTATCATCCCCACTCCACATAAGAACACGCATAAAATAATATACAATGATATAGAATCAATGAGAAAAGTGGCGCATCTTTGTCCACCTAAGAGCATTTCAAACAGTTTAATGTTTTAAAGACCTTAATAAAATGGTATTTGAACCATTTGCTGACAGCTTGGAAACTCGGATCTGCTTTACATGTTCCAATTTATGAAAATTATATTACTAGAGATGAATGGAGGGAAGTAGAAAGAAATCTAAGGAATCCTAAAAATTATAAAAAAGATTAATATTGTGTCCACAAGGGTCAACACTTTGTATTAAAATTTCGATTTCTGGTTAAAATTTTAACATTTTATAAGGTGTTGCAGATCTTCAAGTCATCGCATTGATATTTAATTATTCATTTATACATTTTGACCAATAAAAAATGTAAATATTGACTATTGAGTCTAAAATGGAGATAGATCATTGCTATGCAAACATTTCTCCTAAGAGCTTTAAGGAAAAATAACATACTTTTTTAGATACTTATATTTAATTACTCTATGGCATTGGAGAATTATTGCGTTAAGACTTAAGTAGTATATGTTTACAACTAAAGCTCACAAAATTGTATTAATATATTTGCAAATATCTCAGAAACTGTTGCTTTTATAAAAATATATGTCAAATAAAAGTTTTTTATTTCTAATAGTCCTACAATTTTGCAATGATAAGTTGTTTAGTTTCTCAAATAGTTGTGGAGATACGGAAATTAACGCTTCTGTAAAGTACCCTAAAAATCATTTTCATAGGAAAATGAAAATAGCCAGTTTATTTATAATCTTAATCAACGCCTAGATACGAATTTTAATCAAAATCGTTTGAGCAGATTTTGAGAAAACCAAATTTTTCTCTTTTCGCCCTTCAGTAAACTACCCTTAATTTTAAGTTTTTATAGACACACAGACAGACGGCATTGCAAAGACTATTTTTTAGGGTTCGGGGGGTCATGAGACGTCGACATCCATCAACATTTCAGGTTAGTTTTTTTTACGATCGCAATACTTAAGCTTTAATGTCCAAAAAGTTAAAAATATATATATAATTGCGTATAGATTGAAAATTATTGATTTTATAAAAATATGTTTCGAATAAAATATTTGTATTATAAATATATATACATATTTGTAATGCTAAGTAATTTCATATCTCAAATAGTTTCGGAGCTATTATAAAAAATGTTAATTTACGCATCAGACCGGAGCCCTTAAAGCCATTTTGCCGAAATATTGAGAGTAGCCATTTTGTTTGGAATATTTATTAATGTTCATAAATGAAATTTAATCAAAATCGTTAGAGCCGATTTTGAGAAAATCGACTTTTTCTCTTTTTTCCCTTCAGTAAACTACCCTTAATTTTAGGGGTAGATATCCAATTCCAAAAATCCCTCGGAGAAACCCTATGAAAACCCTAGATATCAAGTTCTAGCTCTATCGGTAAAATAGTTTAGGCTACAGTTGGAGGTACAGACAGACAGACAGACGGAAATTCAAAAACCACTTTTTCGGATTCAGGGAGTCATGAAACGTCAAGATTCATCAAAATCTCGAGTTCGATTTTTTTGACGATCACCATACTTTCTATACCTGTAAGATAGAGAGAAAGTAAAAATAGATAAAACAAGAAATCCTAAAACTTACATACCTATGTACTAAGCTAAAAAATTAGACTTAAATCTATTAATTTTTTTTAACTTTTATATTTATTACGAGATTGACGTGTGCTGTTTAATATAGTGGTGATTCGGTATCCACCCGCTCTACGCCGGTAACTTGCAAGCTTGTTATAAATCATGTTCACACAAGTGTCGATAATCTTAAATAAGATGGTATAATTTTGTGTTCATAAAGTTTAAAGTTGAATAAGGGGGATTCGGTTAAGAAATAAGATTATTTGCGAATTAAAAAAAACAGTGTTTTTCTCAACTGCTTTGTTTAAAAAAAAACCAACCAAATATCACACACACAAAAGCAATATGGCCTTCAGTATCTTCAGTATCTTATAAATAATGTGTTAAATACGTCTGGAATAAAATAAAAACAGGAGTTGTTTTAAACCAGTTTCTACGAAACCGAGCCATTCAGAAGACGCAAGAAGTAATTTTCTAACTACATGTTTGGCAAATATCTACAAATACGTTTGCTAGTTAAAGGTCTGATAAACGTTCATCAAATTCTCACTATGCGGGAATTCATACATGTGTTGACACCACAACACACATATTATGTTACATACATACATACATAGTTGGCAAGAATTTTAAATAATTATGGGTTTGAGAGAAAAAGTACCTATGTTTGCGTGAAGGTAGGGTAAGGGGAAAAAAAATATGGAAAAATCAGTACACCTTGTCAGGATTTGAAACATGACCTCCTCGCCTCTGACAGAAAATCCAGAGCAAATGAGATCCACGCTTTAGCCCACGCACCCAAAAATATGGGTAAGGGGTGATCTGGCGTTCTAGGGGTAAAGTGTCAGACTTCTGTGTTGAGGGTCCGGGGTTCAATCCTCGGTCTCAGCACAGATCTATCTGATTGCCAAACCCTTCCTTCACCTCTGACAAGACGTGTATTAATCACAACTTGTGAATGTGTGGAATGCTAGGTCTCCACCGTGGTTCGGATTCCCCGTTAAACTAAAGGTCCTCCATTTCATCTCACAATCACCCTACCATTACACATTAGCGTAAGTGCGTATAACCCGAACGGTTAGTAAGACGCGGTGATAATAATAATAATAATAATAATAATAATAATAATAATAATAATAATAATAATAATATGGGTAAGCCAATGTTTTAATCGATACATAAACCTTCTAAACATACACGTACGTCCCCAAGAATATACGTGTCCTCATGAAGGCTACACATACACACACACACACACACACACACATGCGCGATGTCACCTGTCCGGCCTTCACACACATTACTCCCCTACGTGTCGGGTACAAGATCGCGCGGCGTTTCTATAGCGGGACTATCTCGCTGACACATCGAAAGCCGAGTTGTGAAATGCAAAGGGTGGGATGAGGAATTCAATTGACGACAAACGGGGCAGATATAATCAGAGGGGCTCAATTATGAATGTGATGGGGATACGATGTTTTCGAGTACTCTCTCAATTATCTATAGGTCTATTCCTATGTCTATATAGTTTCATTCGTATTTAATTGCTCTTGATATAATATTCTAAATGTTACATCCATAGTTTACACCAAATATTGTATAAATTTGGTTGACTCATTATTATTGTGTTGTTTACCATTGTTTACCATCAAGTGAATTATTTGTCGGATTTAATTTTGTGAATCAAAACTCATATCCGTCCATGTTAAGTTGTTGGTTATCGTAAAAATGATAGGTTAACATGGCTATTGAAGTAATATTGAGGAGTGTACCTCCCCCAATATAAGGGTTGAAGGTCTCTTGAGATGTGCAACTTGAGATTAGGTCTCGATTTTTATACAGAATAAATGTTCCATAATATATGTTTGCAAATTCTATTGATTTAACCATATCAATGATTTTCAAATCATACTCTCCAAGTATAATTAAATCCAACCAAAAGTGTTTTAACCACCTTAACCTCGTTTAACCTTTCTACTCCGTTTACCCTTTTTACCCATTTGCCCTTTTTGCGCTTTTTGCGCTTTTACAAACATTTATTCTCTTTACTCTAAAGTAACAATCTTTTTACCCTTTTTTTACCTTATTGACTTATTTACCCTTTTTACCCTCTTTATACTTTCTACTTCGTATACGCTTTTTACCACGTTAACCTTTGACAATTTTTCCTCTTTTTCACCCATTTAGGCCCGTTTCCGGCTTTTTACTCTTATACATTTTTTATTTCTTTGACCGCTTTTAAACTTTATAACATTTTCTAGGATTTACATTTTGCTCTTTTTACGATTTTTAAACTTCTTTCCCATTTTATCATTTTTGCTCAACTGTGACAGTTTTGCCCTTTTTGATATTTAAGTCATTTTTTGAAATTTTTGCAATTTTTGACATTTTGCTCTTATTGCGCATTTTGATTAGATTTACTTGGTATCATTTTTACTCTTTACCCTTTTTATCTTTTACAAGTTTTACCGTTTTTACCCTATACTCTTTTTGCCCTACACCTTTATCCTTTTCTACCCTTTTTACCATTTTCATCCTCTCTACCCCATTTACGCTTTTTACCACGATAAACTTTTTTACCCTTTTCTCCTCTTTTGGCCCTTTTGAGATTTTTGATATTTTTACATTTTTTATTCCTTGTTAAACTTTATACCCTTTTTATTTTTGTATGATTTACATTTTTCCCTTTCTACCATTTTTTCCTTATGGTCTTATTGCCCCTTTTGATTGGATTTACTTTTTACCGTTTTTACCCTTTACCCTTTTCATCATGAGCCCTTTACACCCTAAATCCTTTTTACGCTATAATCTTTATACCCAACACCCTTTTACCTTTTCTACCTAGTCTACGAATTTTTACCCCATTAACATTTTTACCCCTTTGCGCCTTTTTAATCCTTTTACCTTTTATATTTCTTTTACCCATTTTAACGTTTATAAAAAAAAACTTCATGGTGTGAGCTGCAAGCGAGATAGGCCCTATACTAACTGAGCGGCCACCGTCATGGGCGATGATTGTGCCAATATTTGCGGATAGAGGATGCAATACGGTCAGCACAGCGAACCCTCCGGCTGTCATTCTCAGTTTTCTAAACCAGAGCTGCTACTTCATCATTCAAGTAGCTCCTCATGTGTCCTCACGAGGCTGAGTTTGACCCCATTACAGACCCACTGCTTCAAAGATAAATGTTGGTAGTGCCATGGATCTAACCCGGGACCTCTGGATCTGTAGCCCGGAACTCTGAGTACTTGATCACCTGTTTTTATTTTTATTTTCAATCTAATTTTGGTCCTTTTGCCTCTTTTTAATCTTATTGAACTTTTTACCATTTTTCCTCAAGTGTGTACTTTTTGATGTTTTTGACATTTTGGTGATTTTTGGACATTTTTGCAATGTTTACATTTTGATCTTATAGACCTTTTTAATTAGATTAGAGTTTTATAATTTTTGGCCTTTTTGGCCCTTTTACAATAATTACCCGGCTTAGCCCCGGATGGATAGGCTTGGGTACAAAAATTTAAACATTTGTAAAAAGGGTACAAATTGTATAAAGTGTGTAGGGTAAAAATAGTAAAAAGTGTAATGTGTAAAAAGGATAAAAAGTTGCACAGGAAAAAAGTATTGCTTCTTAAAAGATATTTATTAAAAATAAATAAAACCATTTAACAATTAAAAATATAATGTAATGGTACTATTGAGTATAGTATTAACTTGTTTTTAGGGTGACCTGGTGGTCTAGGGGTAAGGTGTCAGACTTCTGTGCTTAGGATCCGGGGTTCAATCCTCGGTCCCGGCATAGATTTATCTGAATGCCAAACCCTTCCTTCACCTCTGACAAGATGTGTATTAATCACAACTTGTGAATGTGAGGAATGCCAGGCCTCCACCGTGGTTCGGATTCCACGTTAAACTGTAGGTCCTCCATTTCATCTCACAATCACCCTACCATTACACATTAGCGTAAGTGCGTATAACCCGAATGGGTAGTAAGACGCGGTGCTAATAATAATAATAATAATAATAATAATAATAATAACAAATAAGCTATCGCTCTAAATTTGTTGTACTATTAAATACAATTATCTTTTATTTGAAGTATTTTTTTATATAAAATATAGTGTCTGAGATGTAAGCAAATATTTTTTTATTCAGGTTTTTGATTAATTTCGAAATTGATTGTTATGCTCTTTGGTGGCCAAAGTTGTTCCTATTTACTCACTGTTTCTGTAACTGTGTATATTATTTCATTTATGCTCGTTGGTAAAGTGTTTCTGCAACAATGTATTCTATTTAGTTTCACAAACTTACGAGTTTTTAGTAAACGTCTTTATATTAAGATAGCAAAGAGAGAATGTCTGTGCGGTGCACCATAAATTTTATTTGTATAATTTTATCATTAACCTCTAAAACAAGAATACATTTTGGGAGACATTATAAATTGGAATCTGAATATAATCCTTAATATTGTATTTACGATAGTAACATGAGATAGTAATTATTAACACGATGCAAGCTACTTAGCATTTTTTGAAAGGAATAAGTGAAATATAATATTAAAAGAACTATCGTTTTATAAAATTATGTCTTTTTCCAATACAATTTGTAATTTAAGAAAGTGAATGTTAAATACCCTAAAAATAGTATAAAAACTTATATTATTTTCTTTTTTCACCACGTCTTGCTTCTCGTTAGAGTTTTACTCATATGGTGTGTGGTAAGGATCAGAATGGTCCAATTATAGAGGAAGGATTTTCATTTGCGAGGATGAATATTGAAAAGCCACGTAGGAAAAGCAACCCTCAGTACACCTGACCAGGAGTTGAAACTTAGGGCCAGTTTCATAGTCAGACTTAGTACGCCTCAAGTACGAGTCGATACTAAATACAGGACGACACCTACCTAGATCAAAATGGAATGGGCCAGTTTCGCATATGAAATTGGCCCATTCCATTCAATTTCAGGTAGGTGACGTCTTGTATTTAGTATGGCACCGCACTTGAGGCGTACTAAATCTGACTATGAAACTGGCCCTTAGTCTCCCCAACGTCAGAAGTCCAGTCTATTGCGATAAGGACGTCTTACAACATCCGACGACTGAGTTTTTATTTTCAATTGAATTAAGTCCATGGTGTTTTATCAACGGGTTGAGTTTTAACTTTAATAACACCGCTTTATAACACGAATCGGTGGGCAGGCGGGCTAAACGTTGGGACCACCTATTCTGGTTCACCGGTGACATGGGAGTGAGGGTGCAAATCCCGTCCGGTTGTACTGCGGATATGTTTTTTACTAAACGACTTACCACTTTCCCTTCACACAAATGTGGGTATATTTCATCTACCCTTCATTAACTCCAAGCGGTAACTGTTTTACCTTGAACGTTTCAACTATGGCGTAGCTTATAAGATAGGGTCATAGTGTAATCCATCAAGGAAAGACGCCTACCTTTCATGGTAAACGAAGTATACATTCAAGGCCGTAGCCAGCCAATAATTTCAGGGGGGGGGGGTTTGGTGGGCCTATCCCCCAATTGACAGAGGCTAGAAAAAATTCTAAATAAAAAACTTTTCTAGAAGCTATTTGAAGTGTCTTTTATGGCACCATAGCACCTTAACCGCCAAGGGCTGGGAAAATTTCTAAATACTAAATACCCCTAGAAGTTATCTGAAGTGTTTTTTTTATGGCAACATAACCCCCTAACCACCGAAAAATAGGAACAATTCTAAATAATAAACAACTCTGGAAGCTCTCTGAAATGCTTTTTTATGGTAACACAGCCCCCTAATTTGTACTTGTACCTTATTTTGATATTGTTTAAACCATAAATAAAGCCATATATATTTTGTTCATATAATTTTTGGGAGGGGGGTTTGAACCCCGAACCCCCCCCCTGACTACGGCCTTGAATACATTTTACTTTTCTCATCCCTATCCTATTAGTGTAATTAATGTGGGGATGTAGGGAGCGCGAGGAAAAGACCTGTGTTTTTGCAGTTTTTATATCAAAACATTTTTGGCCTAAATAAACAAATATTTCTTCAGTAGAAACATAGAGTTTAATTTTATTCACAAGGTGATATCAACATTTGTTGAATATCTGTCATTAGCATAGCGGCATTAGATGGTTAACTTTTTAAATGAAAAGTAATACCTAGCACAAAGTTTTTCTAACCGTTCGGGTTATATGCTTAAGTACTAATTACGCTAATGGGCTAGGAATTGGGAAGGTTGAATACAGAGAACGTGAAACAGCATTTGCGTGAAGAGAGAGAGTGGAAAACCATTTATGAAAAACCACCCCCAGTTCACCCGAGTAAGATTCAAACCTAGATCTCCCCGTCCTCGGCAGACTAGCTGAAGAGAAAATTTGTCATTAGATTCAAGGATACCCTTGACAGGTATTCAACAACTGTTGATGTCACCATGTGAAGAAAGTTAAATTCTACGTTTCTACTGGAGAATTATTTGGTTTAGTTTACCAAAAAAAGTTTTTTCTATAATAACTGCAAAAATACTTCTCTTTTCTTACGTCCAATACGTCCCAACACTAAATGGAGATAGCCCGGTAATGGAGTGAACGTATTAAAAATTTTTTCTTAAGTAGTTGGAAGATTTAAACCCAAAATAATGTTTGTTGTTCTAATTTTAATATTAGCAGCCCCCTTAATATCCTAAAATATTTTCACGACCCCCTAGCTTTTACTAACATATCAATCAATAAGTCTTATTCTAAAATAGTGGCTTTCTTTACTGATTATAACAACAAACAAATAAAAGAACATAAATTTACTTACCTAATTGTATTTAATGGGACCTCTGCTGTTGAACACTTTCCACTAATTTGTCTATTATTTTTTGAATGTATTACTTAATGCTATTCGCATTCAGGAGTCGATTCGGAGTAGATTTCGCTGCTTCGTTTTAATATTTACCTTTGTGGAAAATCCCTGTTCACATAAATAAGTAGAAATAAAGGCAAACAAATTTTAGAATGGCGTTGGTAAACAGATGAAGATTATTTGTATTACCCATGATTTCTATTATCCGTGCTCCCCCTCCCCTCCATTACCCCGGAAAATCGAGAGCCTACTAATACATCTAATTCTTTTTTTTCCAAAACGTAAAATTTATGATAAATGACTTCAGTAATAAGCAAATAATATTTTAAATTATTTTTTAAGGCTCCCAAAAAAATCCACGGCCGCGGACCCCTGGTTAAAAATAGCTCGTCTAGTATATATATCCAACAACGCCTGTTCGTTGTTATACAACATAATTTTTTTAAAATTTAATTTATTTAGCACCGCGTCTTACTACCCGTTCGGGTTTTAAGCTTAAGTACTAATTACACTAATGGATTAGGAATTGGGAAGGTTGAACTTAGAGGAAGTGAACCCGAATTTGCGTGAAGGGAGAGTGGAAAACCATTTAGGAAAAACCACCCCCAGTTCACCCGACCGAGATTCGAACCTCGATCTCCCCGTCCTCGGTGGTCTGGCTCAATATGACTGGCGCGTTAGCCAACTACGCCACCGAGGCGGGTTTATACAACATAATCCAAGTAATCTTTGGACGGGTAGCAAGGGCAGTTATGCATGACGTCTCATCACAACAATTTTAAAAAGTTGGACCACACCATATATTACATGACGTGTGTGAAGATGTGGCATCACGCGTTCGAGCGGTGAAGTGTGTGATGGTAGCGACCTGGTGAAGGTGGGGGAGCTCTGGTCAGTTGAGCCACGACTGGCGCACCCCGTCCTCACTTTCACCGCTGACTCTCCTACCGACATTAATCTTCCCTCATTACCCCACCCAATATTCTAGGCGAGGGGGGGTTCGAACCCAACCACCGATACGATAACATAATCCTGATGGCTTGACCTAGATTAGGAGTGATTTAATTTTACATAATCTTGCAGTCTTGGTTTAGGAATATCTTCCTCTCATATAATGTTTCAAACTTGAACTTGCAGTTCTTTTATAAACTTAATGGATTGGATAAGTTGTGATTTACTCAAACATAATATTACAGTCTTGGTTTATGAATAAATTCCTCTCAAATAATGCTTCAAACTTGAATTAGCAGTTCTTTTATAATCTTAATTGAGTGGATAAGTTTTTATTATCTCTAACATAATATTACAGTCTTGGTTAAGGAGTATCTTCCGCTCACATAATCTTTCAGATTTTTATAAGAATTATTTCATTTCACTTAAGCCCTAAGACTTGGATTAAACGTTCTTTCATCTGATATAATCTTGCAGTTTTTGCTTAGGAGTGTGTTAATCGTACCCTTTTTAGTTTAAACCCTCAGTGTAATTTTTGTGGCACTTACAAATAACAATATAAGTAAAACAATTTCCAAGATTTAAGTTTCTTCCAGAGTTTGTACTGTACAAAAGTCAACACGCTAGTAACTGTCGAGAACTCTTAGCGACAAATAAATATTTAGAGTAAATATTTTTCACACCCATATCGATGATCGCCTGGTTTAAGGAATCGTACCATAATGTGTTGCCGATGATAAGGAGGTTGGATGTGCACTCCATTTACCCTCAAATGTCTTCCCTCGACGGACTACACTATCGCTCTATGCTAAATATAGTCTGTACACATGAGCAAATAGACAGATACACAAATACAAGTACTTAAAGGCCTACATTTTATTAGTTAAAGGCAAACATTTTATTAGTCAAAATAAATCTAATATTGCTTCTATACAAACATGTAGTTTAATTTTCTTCACATGGTGATAGAACACATGTTTGAATATCTGCAATGAGCATAATGGCATTAGATGAGAAATTTTTAAATGAAGAGAAAACGTTCTTATTAAATTCCAGGTTATCCCTGGCAAATGGCAGATATTCGACAGCTGTTGTTATCACCATGTGAAGACAATTAAACTCTATGTTTGTATGGACACAACCTCTGATATATTTTGACCAAAAAAAGTTTTTGCTATAAGAACTACAAAGATATTGGGCCCTTTTCGCATTCTCTACATATCCACCTTAAATGACATTACATTACATGTTCAATACGTTGTCCCTTATTGACAATGCAAAGTTACACTTGATGAGCCAAATTATTATGAGCTCATTCCACTAGCACTACATCCTCATTAATTAATGATACGTTGCTTTAGATAAACCTTGTCTCGAATTTAACTAGAATACACTTGTGCCTTAAAAATTCCACAAAAAAAAATGAAATGGAGGGGATTCAGATCTACCTATGTGTCCAGACTTTATGACAACCCTGTATAAGTTATGCCATATTGGATCTATGCAAGATAAGCTTGTTTTCTCTCAGGTTAAACGAATTATACAAAGGGGGATTTTCTCTCAAATGTTTTCCACTTTTACCTCACGCAAATTCGGGTACATTTCTCTTAAATTCTACTTTCCTAATACCTACCCTATTAATGTAAATAAATGCGGATAGCCCAGACCACAAGTAAGATGCGAAGGAAAAAAGACAATAAAAAATACACTCCTATGTTTTGAGTTTGTGATTGTACTCCTGTTTTGATACCAGTTGTGCAGGGAGTTATTTATCTGATCGGATAGCGTCTTCTAACTGGTGTAAACCTGTTTATCCCACACCGCACTACGCGGGTATTAATTGATGATGTTCTCATTGATTGAAACCACCGGGAACCTCTTACAATACACTTTAATTAATATATATATATATATTATTGATTGTACAGTCTCAGTCTTAAAATTTAGTGTGACCATTTTAGCCGGTCATATTTTGTGACCAATACTGTACATTAAACAATTTATAGTGGATAAAGGTGGATAAGATTATGATTTTTAATAGAATCTTCTTCAATTTACTGACAGAAGGAATTTTATTTTTACTAGGGATACAACATTTTAATTGGAATATTTAGAGTGATTTTTTCCAAACATACAACTTATGATTGTGAGAGTACGAATTAAAATCTCACTTCACTTAAGACATCATGCCTAGTAGCCTACACCCAGTATTTATATATCTACTAACTGAATAAGCAAACTAATATACACATAGTAAATACGACTTATTCTAAACTAGTAATTTTAATAGTTGGCTATGAAAACCAAATAAACAAGTTGATTAATAATGATAGTAATATATTTATTTGTGAAACGGGTGATGAATTCTTAAAAAAACAATATATAGAATAATACATATATTTAAAAACCATATTAATAGGTAAAGTGTTTAATTTTTATCCCTCTTGAATATTTGGCTATGATTTCTTTAGCTATCTTATCTTTGAAGAAATTAACATTTCTTCATAAAATAAATTATTGATATTTTGTAGAAAGACAACATTACTTTTAGATTTAATACTTTTAAAACAATTTGTTAAGCTATCCTAAAGGCTTGAAAACTGGCATTTTAAATCAACGCACAAAATTTTATAGTATTTTCATTAAAAAATTCTCTGAGAACAATGTTCAGGAAGTCCCAAGAATTAATTAGGCCTACTCAAATGCATGAAAAAAAAAACACAACTGTAAGTTATTTAGTTCACAAAAGAACAGTTGTCTAAACGCAATATATTTACCACGTCAGAGGTCGCCCTGCAATGAAAATAAACGTTTAGATCTCGACTCAGGAATAAAGTGGATAGGTAGCCCTAATATGGTGGCGCCATGCGGCATCTAGCACATTGTTTCTTTGTACATTTTGTTAGATACGCACAGCAACACTTCATATTGTTCAGGGATCTTTTTATGTATAAAGACATGTATAGTCTGATTCCCTAACCATTGACCTTTTGACCTAATTTTTATTTAGAAATTAAATGTGATTTTTTTGTTGATTTGAATAGTTCATTTGACTTTTCTTGACCCGCAATAAAGTGTCACATACATACGGTTCAAATTGTATTGGAATATCCTTATTTTACACCTAGAAAACTTATGTGATCACGTATTCATACGCCAAGTAATGTGATCTGCAACTGTCACTTTTGATAGCATTTATCAATACCTATAAATAATTTTAATATTATAGTAAAATGCTATAAATTTTGGCAGCAGAAAACATGTATGTATTTTCTTAAAGTTCCTTTCTATTTATTTTACTAAATGGATACTATCCAGTTAAATAGATTTGTCACCAACACCTGGAATCAAACCATGGTATCCAAGACCATCTGAATCACTTAGCAACAGGGATAAGCAGTCTTTATGTTGACTTTTTGGATAGCAAAATGTAATTAAACCTTTATTTCTAGAGCAAGTGTACGTACGGCACCTTAACTTGGTCACTAGTGTGTCTATCTACTGGGCTAAGAGTCTCGGGCTCGATTCCTGACATGGCCGAAACGTTTAACGTTGGTAAAATGCGAATTTCCTCTTTCACACCGATGAATTAACGGCCGGAGGCTGAATGTTGTGTCATTTATAGTTTTAGGTTAGTTTATAGGTTGTGTGCTAATATTATCTGTCGGTTCAGAAGGTGCACATCAAATACCTCAAATAAATGAAATGTAAGAATCTAAAGAAACTTTTATATTAAAGTACAATGAGTATTAATTTTAATTCTGCTTCGGTGGCCGTATGGTCTAACGTGCTACTCTCACAGTAGACTAGATCGCCGATGACATGGAGATAAAGGTTCGAATCTTGGTCGGGTGTTTTTTTCCAAAGTGGTATTCCACCATCCCTCCACTAAAATTTGGGTACACTTCCTATAAATGTAGCCTTAATGATCCCTTAAACCATTTGCCTGGTTAACATATAAACGTATAACCCGAACGGATAGTAAGATGTGGTGATAAAAACATTATTTTAAGGAAAATTTTTAAAAAACGACACTACCCAGTTATCCTTCAACCATGTTGGGCATGTGAAGTCTGTTACACATAGAAGTGACGTTTAATTTGTTGGGCGTGCCAGTTATCTAATTGGAAATGAGTGTACCTGAGATAGACCATGCTTAGAGTAGACAGTGATGCAACGTCTACAAATTAAATTTATCTCCATTCATCACTTTCACTGGCACAATCAGTTTTCCGCGGATGCGTAGAGAAGGCACATTGAAAAGGGAGGGGGGGTGGCTGATATTAATTTGTATGTGGATTTTGAGAAAATATGGAAATATATTCAAAAGCACACTTATTACACGTCTAGTGTTACACAAGTGGCGGCATTTGTTAGATTTTGTTGATGATCTAAAATATAATTGATCAGACTAGAGAGAGAGAGAGAGAGACGGTGAAGGCGTGTCTTCAAACAAAACAAGTCGAAGAGGCTATTGCTATTGTTCTCTGGTGCACAGATGCGTGGATATAACTCTCATTACTGGACTGAGAGCTAAACTCGGGCATAGTCCCTAGATATTATATTCTACTCAAGTTAAAAGTCACGATGCATCAAGTAGAATCGTTTTCTTCTTTATTTATTTTCATTGATTAAAATCAACGATTTTCTCTTACGTAAATGTTTTTAATTTTAAATAATAAAATACAATACTTTGTGTTTTGTATTTTGTATTAGTTGGTAAAAAATTCACAAATTGTACGTGGATCTAGCCGAGGTGGAATTAATGAATACATGTATATAAATGATACCTTCCTCACTCCTGTCCCATTTATGTTGAGAAATGTGGATAGCCTGGACGGGTAGTAAGACCTGGTGGAAAAATAAAAAAAAACAAAATATAAATAAATATGTATATATACCCGCCCATAATATTTATATTTCACTACACTAATGGGGTAGGAATAAAGATCGTAGAATTAAGAGGATAACTGACCGTATTGGCGCTGAGGGAGACTATTTAGGGAAAAAACACTTTATTAAACCTGGTCAGTATTCAAGCATCTACCTCTACGTCGCCAGACTCCTGAACAAGAGTATACTGTCCCCTTTGTCCACATGCCCACCTGTGCAGACTCCAGACAGCTTTACTTTTGAATTAATGTATTTAATAAAGAAAGAAGACAAGCCCTTCCTAGTTTTTGACATATCTTAAATCTATGTGGACTCGAGACAATATATAATACTTCCATGGCAGACCTAACAATTCACTCAAGTCATAGAGCTAGTTAGAAAGTGAATTATTATTATTATTATTATTATTATTATTATGATTATTATTATTATTATTATTATTACCACCGCGTCTTACTACCCGTCCGGGTTATACGCACTTACGCTAACGTGCAATGGTAGGGTGATTGTGAGATGAATATGGAGGACCTACAGTTTAACGTGGAATCCGAACCACGGTAGAGGCCTGGCATTCCTCACATTCACAAGTTGTGATTAATACACAGAAACTGAATTAGTTTCACACCCATCCTGACAGTCTGTCACCTTTCTTGATAAGACTACTCTACTGTAGAACTAGACGATTGAATGCATTTGATACACCATAAAAAGTAAATTGGACATGTCATGAATTGGGAAAATATCTGCCCATTTTGTAAACTGTCTTCTTCACTTTCCCATTTCACGCATCGGGCAAAAGATCGTCCAATTCATGAACTTGGCAGCTCCAAGAACTACCCAAATTATGATCTGGAAGAATGTTTGCCGGGTAAGGTAAAGATTGGTTGGATTAGTTTTTAATTTATATCTGGAAATGAATTTCAGTCAAATTTTTAGTAGATAAGACAATATTTTCCAGCGCCAGAAGAGTGCAAGCAATTTCTTTTTTCTATTTTGGGAAATGGTCAAAAAAAAAATAAGCCAGTTCTCGAAAATAGACCGACATTTGGCTAATTTGTGAAATCAGCCGTTTAGCATATTGCACCAAAGTGTCACCAGCCTAGAGAAAAAAAAACCTAATTTATTTTAACAATTAGAAAATATCTCGCCACCAGTACCGTTGTTTTCCGGCCGCAGTAAATATTCCTCTCTCTTTTTCTCTAACCCCCCTCCACTCCAAGCCAACGATCGACCTTGAAGGAATTCATAAAATATATTACATCCTCTTCCCGCCTCTGTTCCTTCATCATACTGCTGCTACCTAGCGGCAATATATTTAACTCCTCTGTTAACAGTTTAAACGTTTGTCCCATTTTTCTAACGTGTTCTGTCGAGTATTTACATCTCAACAGGGTCAACACTAGAAAGTGGAGTTGTGTCGCTTTTGCTTCAACATTCCGTGACACCTCCCGGAGCGTCAAAGATCTAAATTACTTCATTACTCGCGGTGTAATGATGGCTCAGTAACACATCACAGCGAGTGTTGTATTGTCATAGAGTGCGGGGCAGCATTGGTTCAAGGTGAGGAAAGAATGAGGTCGTGAGAGGAATTATTCGAATCATACAAGATGGGGGGGAAGGATGGGGCGCTCCGTTTTAGGAGGATTTCGTAACATATAGGAAAGAGGTTTCGAGAAACTTTATGTTTTGGACTTTCAATTTAAAAAAAAATAGTATTCAAATAGTTGAAAATGAAGTTGGGTGACGTTAAAAAATCATTAAATCATTTAAAAAAAATCATAATTAAATCATTAAAAATCATTAAATGCTACTAAATTGAATAAACTAGGACTTAGAAGAACTACAACTTGTAGATAAGTTTTTTTCAGCGTATGGAATATTTTACCGTGGGAGATACAGATACAGTATCTAGTTCAGTTGGCTTATGTGTAGACTTTTATCCGTTCTGTGGGAACAAAATGTTGCCCAGGGTACACCTATGGAGGCTGTTTACACGCCGTGCCCGCAATGAATTGATGAGATAATAATGATTATGAAGATGTGGAGCCAGAAGTGATCTTAAACCTGATTTAAGTCTAGTTGACAAGACCATGGGGACCATAAATATTGTTGTGATATAAAATGTAAGTTTGAAATTTAGATCGAAGTCAATAGACCTTCCCGGAGAGGCGAATAACTTCTGGACATATCAAATTTTAGAATTGAAGCCCGGTAAATGGAAGAGCTCAAAATTGATACAACTAAATTAAAACACTACTTTTCGGTATTATTTAAAATGGAAATTTGGCAAGCGCGTAAATTATCCTTAAAAGTTAATCAAATAAATATTAAAATTTTGAAATGAGAGTGTGGGAACTAAAACGGTGGAAAGGGGGTGAGGGATTCTGTAGCTTCAAATCTTTCCAATTATTATTTTTTAGGAAGAAAATTTAAATTATTCAATTTTGTAAAAGGACTACTTCTCAATGACTATATTAGTTGGAAAGTTTGGAATTTAAAAAAGGAAGAGTGAGAAATGGATAATAGAAAAAAAAACTTTTTAATATTGTAGACATTTTTAATTTTGTTTCAGCCAGACGAAATAAAATCTAAAAATATACAAATACAAAAACTAGAGATTAACTTAAAGGGGATTCATTAGTTTTGCGATAAAAATCAACCGGATGTTGAACGTTTTAATTTGATATAGTTTTAGTGCTGCTTAAGAACGGGTCAAACTGCTTGTTTATTATATATACTAGAATTAATGTTACGGTGTCTCTGCACAGACCTTCTTCTTTCCATAAAATTGGTAAATATTTACTCAAAGCTCGTAAGATATGTGAAATGAAATAATATAATAACATACATTGTTATAGAAACACCCCACCAAAGAGGATAAATGAAATAATATACACTGTTACAGAGACAGTTGCAGAACATGTAACTTAACAAAATTGATATATTAATGTAGTTTTAGTAAATTTTTTTAACTGTCATATAGAAAAATCTTTCTTACTCTGTAGAACACTTGACCCCAACTCAAGATATATCTGGATAATATGACAACTTGCTTTATTGATGCGTTTACTACATGGGTTAGTTACATATTATATAAAGGAGTAGGGATGTGAAGGGTAGTTAACAACAAATTTACTATAATTAACCGGGAAAGGTGAAGATAAAAACACTTTTCTGGAGACAAATTAACAGACCCTAGAACAAACGACCTGTACTTAGCCTCAAGCACTGTACATACCTCCTGTGTCAGATTTAGGCACGTCGTTCGAACAAGCTGGCGTTGAATTTAATTCCCGTAGAGTGGAACTAATTTACACAAAAACCCATCTATAATTGTTTTACAGTTATCAGCCGGGATTGTTACAAGGCTCCAAGACATGTAACCTCTTTAATTACTCACCAACTTCTCCCACAATGGTCACACGATTCAAGGCGTCAGAATTGAAATGGAATTGAATTTCTTTTGATGAGGAGGTCAAGGTTAGAATCTCGGATGGCTGCACTAGAACTGGTTTTTCATGTAATTTGTTTTAATTATTTTATTCTCACCCTCTTTTCGTTAATATAAGTGCAATTCCTCTAAATTAACGTAACTCTTAAATTAATCCATTCATAACTATGGTGTTAAAATAAAAAACTAATGTATTCTGCTACTTGGATTTTGGGCCATCAGGGTGACCGGTTTTGTGTTAGGGTGAGTGATGAAAATGGTTCTGAGGAGGAGAGAGAATCTAGGCGGTAGGGGGGGGAGGGGACGGAACTAACAAGAGTTTATACAGCCATTTATCGTTGCTACACGACACAATAAGCTGTAGATCCTTAAGACCAATAGCTAGAGCCACGTAAAAATGGTTTTAGTTTTAGTTAATTTTCGTTTTTTAAATCTCACTTTTCGGTGTTATTTAATGTTTATTCAAAATTACATGTTATCTAAGGTGTTTAAGTATTATTTAAAAATTTATCATTGAAACCTTATATATTTGATTTAAAATTATTTGTCATGTTTGTCTGCATATTTCACAATTTTGTAGCCTAAAGTTAGCTTACACTACAACAAAATACTAATCAAATTACAGCATGATCAAAATTTCTGCTTAATTTATTCTTAATTTCATGTCTATTTAAAGATTTTTGTTGTTGTTGTAAAAGCAGTGTTATTTCGTTTTATATTAAGATCTCGTGTAACAAGATGATTTCATTTTATTTAGCTTTTCAAAAACATTGTAGATAATATCTAAAAACTATCAAAGGAAAATAACTTGATTCCATCGTTATATGGCACTTTTCGCTTCATCGCGCCTCACCATTTTTACAGGGCTCTACCAATAACCAATAAATCTTAGGATATGACCACATGTAGGGCAGGTCGTGAATGTTCTGATCGCACTAATGACGGGTAATCATGGAAAGTGATGTGGTTTAAACACAGGTGAACGTGTAATCTTGTTGTTCACTTGCCCTGAATAGTTTGTTAGTTGCATCAAGTTCTATTGCAACTTAGACGACTTTCTTCTTTAGACATTGAGTGCTCTTAATATAAACAAACCCGCTTCGGTGGCCGCATGGTCTAACGCGCTACTATTGCAATAGACTTGTCTGCCGATGACGGAGGGATCAAGGTTTGAATCTCGGTCGGATGTACTGAGAATGGTTTTTCCAAAATGATTTTCTTCTCTCCCTTCGAGCAGATGTGCGTACATTTCCTTGAAATATAACCTTCCTAATTCCTAAAACTATTAACGTAATTAATACATAGGCGTATAACCCGAACGTGTTGTAAAACGCGGTGCTAAAAACAAAACCAAATACAAACAATATAAAAAAGGGTGACCTGGTGGTCTAGGGGTAAGGTGTCAGACTTCTGTGCTGAGGGTACGGGGCTCAATCCTCGGTCCCGGCACAGATTTATCTGATTGCCAAACCCTTCCTTCACCTCTGACAAGACGTGTATTAATCACAACTTGTGAATGTGAGAAATGCCAGGCCTCCACCGTGGTTCGGATTCCACGTTAAACTGTAGGTCCTCCATTTCATCTCACAATCACCTTACCATTACACAGTAGCGTAAGTGCGTATAACCCGAACGGGTAGTAAGACGCGGTGCTAATAATAATAATAATAATAATAATAATAATAATAATAATAATAAAAGTAACACGTCTTTCTAATGGTACGGGATATAACTTGAACATTTAATTACTCTGAGGGGTGACACAGTTGTGGGGAGGAAGTAGGGGTGGACAATTTAGGAAAGACTACCCTTAGTACACCAAGTGGGGATTTTAACTCCGACCTTCCTATCACTAACAAACTAAACTAGACGAGCTTTTTTTTGATCCACAGGCTCACTTATTCGGGTCGGTAACTTATTAAATAATAATACTAATTTAAGTAATTAATTTTTCTTTAATAAATAGCATATATTATTTATAAACAATTTATCAGTACCACTTAACCACAACAGTGAGCACGCCGATAAAAGATTTAGTCTCATAAATGCTAAAGTTTTCTGGTAACCGGGACATCAGTATTCGAATCCCACCCGGGTGTTCTGAGGATTTTCTTCAAATGATTTTTCAACCTTCCTTCGTGCAAATACGTGTACATTTCCTCCACATTCTACCTTACTTACCCCTACTTGTTAGTGTAAATAAGTGGTTAGTCCATCCTGATGGGTAGTAATATGAGGTGCAAAATAATTGTGACCTTGAACTTTTTAAAAAGGTACGTTTTAAGTATTAACTATTGACTTATATTTATCATGGTCAATTAAATGTATCTAGAATAATTTTGTTTCAATTCTGGTTCATTACAATAAAAATTTAGTGTTGGTGAATTATGATAGTCCTACCGCCCACATATTTAAATATTATCTTTAAATTAGGGTGTTTACTGTTGATTGAAAATCCCAGGCGTTGAGATAATATTTCTGGAGTTGTTGAATTGTTGTTTTAAAGCTACCGCTTAAGAATCAAAAGTTCTAACTACACGTCTTTACGTTTTTAATATATTTACTTAATATTATTCTTAAGCTTAGTAAAATATAGGAAAGATAGACAGATAAAATAAACAGGCCTACATTGTTTATGCTTCAAATAAAGTTTTATTAAAACAAATATTAAATATTTTCATTCATACAGTTACTACACATTATTAACTATTATTTTTATCAAATAAGTAGTGAACATATTTTACACTCAAGAGTTTACTATATGTATTTTCCCAAAAGTATTAGCTAAACTGCTTTAAGTATCTGAATATCAGATGTAGAAGCGAGCTAGCATTATTTCACCTTTTGGGAAGGTTACGATTAATTTAGCTATTCAAACTTTCGATGTGTCAACTATTGTAATATAATTGGATTATATGTGTTATTTTTACAATATATACTTTCTATATTCTAATATACATCTTAGAAGCTAATATATACATATTTAATATAGTATAAGTTTTATATAATGAGGAACGAGTCAGAACATGTTAAATTAACATGTAGATTTATTAATAGGACCACTTACCGGATTGGATATATGCACTTAAGACTTAGAGAAATTCTTAATTTTTAAAGGAGTAGTTTGTTATTTCAAAATATTGTTTCCCCCAAAATGGAGTAGAATGGTATCAGAGTGTCCCCATATAATTACAAACCCTACAATTAGGATTTTATAGTAGAAAAGGGTATTTAAAAGGTGAAGTTAAATTATTTTCAACGTTGTTTTGCGCAAAATGTTGCATACCTGAGATTTAAGTAAATATAAAATAGATATAATTTTCATAAAAAATTTACTTTTTTTAGGAACACAACAGGAAGTTATAATATATTTCAAACTGTTTTAATGCGTTTAAAGGTTCAGAATTGCTATCCCCTTAAGTGTGCGATATAGTGGAGCTCCTTTTCAGTTTTGGGGGTGGAGAGTGAGGGTTGGGGTGAGTCATAGTTGCTATGCTC
>CABFWO010001561.1:143426-165438 GCA_902155825.1 Timema genevievae | reverse complement strand
TGTGATTAATACACATCTTGTCAGAGGTGAAGGAAGGGTTTGGCAATCAGATAAATCTGTGCCGGGACCGAGAATTTAACCCCGGAACCTCAGCACCTTACCCCTAGACCACCAGGTCACCCATCCAATATTAATTTGAAATACATTTGAAACCCTAGCACAGTGAAGTAAAAGTAAATTAATAAAAAATACCTGCTGATTAGAAATGAAATTTTTATGTGTAGTATTAAATATTTAATAGTTTAGAAAGTACTCAAGAGATAGTATTGAAATATCTGATGGTTACTCTATAGTAAGCTAATAGGTCAAATATAAAAATTCAATCACTCGCAATTAATATGTTAAGAAAATTAATGCATTTAAGTTCATGAGTTAAAACTACTTTTAAATGAAGAAATATATATATATATATATATACATACTTTATTGAAATTAAAACACAATAAAAATCAGTTTTATTGGGAAAATATTTGGTTTTATCAACAAATAAAAATCCTATACACGATTCCTCTTAAGCTGTAAATTATATTAAATTTTAAATAGATGAAAAAATTAAGTTTATTTTTTTAAATACATAGTTATAATAGTCAGTTCTTTTGATTGATTTTTTGAAGTTTTTTGAGCCACAAAATTATGAATATACCTAATTATTAATTCATTTAGCTTTAAAAAAAATTAGAAAGTCTAATACGACCAGGAGGAATAACATTTCGTTGGTACTTCACAAAAACATCTTTAGAATTAAAAAAAAGGAAGTTTATTTAATGCAATAATGAAGCTTACCTAATGATATTCGAAGGTGAAACTTATAATTTACTGTTAGTGAGGATGTTGATAAATAATGATTTCAAAGAGACATAAAAAATAAATTAAAAAAGCAAAAGAGATATAAAAAGAGGCTATCTATCTACAGTCTAGGATAAATGGTAGATAAGTAACTTGTAATTATGTTAAAAAGATATTCGTCACGTCATTTTACCGGAAGTAGCATAAGCTACTTGTTTCATGTGGCGGTGTCTTTTAATTTTACTCTCTTGTGGAGCAGAATATTATGATATTAAAATAAAGAATGTGAATCTATTAATTATTCACAACTATTTGAACACTTATATATTTTTTTACTACCACAGTAAAACTTTTGTTATTCTTGAAAAAAAATGGTACTGCATAATAGGTTTAACCTCTCTTTATTTTTAAAACCTATGTCTTATTTATATAACGTTTATAATGATTCTTCTCAAAAACCATCAAATAAAGGATTTATTAGCATCAAACGATTTTATGGACCACACTCCAAGACCCTCTAATCTGGTTTGCCAGGGACAGTAAAGTCAGATTTCAAATCCCGGCTGGTTTAACTAAAATTATTTTTAGTTTTTGGTTTTCATTCTCTTTCCACGAAACAAGGTGTACATTTTTTCTAAGCTAAGAGTCCTCATCCCTACCCCGTTAGTGTGTATAAATATTGAACTATTAAAAAAGTCACATATAATGTATGATTAAATGTTCAAAGGACGTTATTTTAATTTTATTAGAAAGCATCAATTAGTATAAATAATTCAAAGGGAGTTATATTGTAGTTTCTAGCTTTATAGCTAACCTAAATATATCAGTAGCACTAACTACCCGTTTAGTATAATTGAATCACACCCTGAAGGTCTGGGTTAAATCCCCACAAGCTGTAGTAAAATAAATTCTATTGTCTCTCCAGGCAATGGCCCGTGAGGGAGGTTCTCTTGAATAACTTTCCTATAATTTCGTTAAATCCTTTTTTAAACAAAATATTGGCTATTAAATTATGTCTATCTGTAAAACACAGTTTAGTCTTTGTTAAGAACAGGTAATGGCTCAAAAGTTAAGGTAATTAATACCAGTTTTTTTTCACATTTCTGAAGGTATTTGAAAGTGTTCAAGCAAGTATTGAATTGTTCTTATCGTATTATTATTATTTGTTAAGAAAACTGTTTGTATTTCTCTATTATAAGACTTAGATGTATAAATTACATTTTTGGAAACCCTCCTTAACATTTTCTTATATATAAAATTGAATTGAATGTTAAGTTTAGTCTTATTCAGAACATACTGATAAATACACACATTTAAATCGACATTGTAATCATATTTTTATACTTATTTTCTTACTCTCTTTCATTCAAAACTCTAAAGCTCACTACTTCATTTACAAATCATGCTACCCATCCCTATCTTGAGCCAATTCCATCCAGTCCACATCATTTCACCCTATCCATATCTGGATATACTGTAGTTCTATTCAGTCTACACCATTATACCCTATAACGATCTATAAAGATCTATAACGATCCAGTCCTCTAACTACACCCAATCTTTTTCAGATCCATTATAATGCTATCCTCACCTCATCTTCTACGTCTTCTCAATCATCTTCTCCCCAATGTATGTACAAGTTAATACCATAAACACGGATCTATATTCTTACATTAGCGCTGCATGTCGCACCATAATCTGGTAGATTTTACTATTCAAACATTGTATTGGGATGGGTACAGGGTATTTAGCTCATCATTATGTAATATCTACTATTCCCCAGTATATATATTCCTATTTGGACCCAAGATCTTCCTAGGCGCCTTGTTTTCAAACACCCTAAATTTATCCTCGTCATGTAAGGTAAAAGACCTTTTCTCACCCATAGATAACAACCAGTAAAATTATTCTTTTGTATATTCTGAGTTTTACATTACCTGACAACAGGCGAGATGTTATCAGAATACTGATCAACTAACGGCATGCCTTTTTTCTATTCTGTCGCTTGTTAAAAAAATTCTAAATATTAAAACTAATTAACCACGTCAAATGATATTTTGTTCCCAGTAACTTCTAAATTATTGCCCTCAAGCTGTGTTATTTTTGTAACATACTTAATCGTTTCAGCGTTCACTTCTAAGCCTTTTTCCTTGTTAGTCTCTAATAAAATTTCTTAATTTCATTTTACAGCTTCCTTAATATAACATGAATATAGAAATATGTGAGAATGCTTTAATAATCTTTAGCTTAGAGCAGCGGTTCCCAAACTTTCTCAACTCTCAAACCCTTTTCACAAACATCTCAGCTGCACGGACCCCCTGGTAAATATCCATAGCCACTCATTTAAATTTATACCTAATTTTTTATGAAATCTAGTTATTAATTGTAATAAAAATGTTTAATACCTTTAAATTAACCTACTATAGTTCAGTAGGTACTTTGGGTTACCCCACCAAATATAATGGAATAATATTGAAATTACTTTAGTATAAGTTCAAAAAATTATACATTTGTTTTAAAAATTAAAATTGAAGTTAAATAAGCAAAGTACTGTAGTAACATTTTCTTATCTTTACAGTCACAATATTATCACATAGAACGTGTTTTTTTAATTGATACTGGAAATTGCTGCATTGACATTCTGAAATACCCTCCTTTAATCAGAATATCCCATGCTGATTTAAGATTCAAAATTGTTTACAAGTTTTAACAGCTACTCACCTCTTCACGTGACTTAGTGAGAAGGATGCTCTTGCTTTGGATGGCACAGAGCTTTAAAGTCAGGATCCACAGACGATTAATAAAGTTTCAGTCACTTTCAGTACTGAGCCTGTTTCTTTATTTTTTCTTTAAATAGGCATATGAAGAAAAGGTTTCTCGCTCAAATACGTAGAAGAAAATTGTAACAAAGCTGTAATAGCTTTATTTTCTAGCAATGAGAACTCCTACTTTAAACTTAACCAGAAACCAATTAATGACAAAGGTTTATAACTTTTCTTTCATTCAAAATCAGTGGAGATTTCAAGGAGCTGCTCTTTTTCACTCACGCTTAATGTGGATAATTTCAAAACAGCTTTCTCTTCCTGGGGATTGCGAATCCAATTGTTATTATTGGACATGGCTATTCTATGAAGGTTTTTCCAAGTCCCTTCAAGAGTTCTATAGCCACGTTATTTATATTTTCGTCTAAAGAAAGCTGATTCTCCATCATGAAGTCGTAAAGGGTATCAAAGCACTCCGTTTGATTGCTAATTTATCACGTTTCCCAAAACTCATTTGTTTTATGAATGACTCGTTAAGTTCTTGCACAGTAAAAACGTTAATATTTGACCACTAAAGTGAGAGGTTTAAATTGTTCACTTTTGAGGAAATGTCTGCCACAGTTGATATTGCATACACTTTGCTTTGTGAAAGGGATGGTTGGTAAGAAAAACGAAAACTTTGTGTTTAAGTTCAAACAATTTTGTAAGAGTTCAACTTCGAGATAACCACCTGACTTCAGTGTGAGACGATAAACAGATGTAAATGTTTCCCCTTTCCTCACAAAGTGCTGTAAAAATCCACCATTACAGAAATATTTTGGCGAAGCCCTTGGAAGATTTGGCGAACCCCCAGGGAATTCACGAACCACAGTTTTGGAACCACTGGCTTAAAGCAATAAACATTCAATCAAAATACATAAAATGGCTAGGCAAAAAGTAGATTTTAGACTTTCTCTTTTCCCCTTAAGAGAACTTAGAACCAGAAAAATGTATTACAAAATATTATGTATTATTTATTTTTATCCATTATAAATATATCCGAATCTAGACGACCATCCTTTCCTCCCCAAGAGATTTAATGTATTGTCTTCAATTAAAAAAGTTATCAACAAAGAACAGCCTTCCTTACTGTTTTTTATAAAAGGAATCTTAAAAAAAGAAATTCAATCATTGGCTATCACATAGAGACAAGGTAAGTGACATATAACTTATCCTCATTTTAGCTGATACATTCAAATTACTGTCCACATTTAAAGTATAATATATTTTATTAATGTGTTTTTATAGAAGCCATGCCTTTATAAATGAATGTGGCAGTTAAGAGAATTGAACCAGCATTTTATTGAAGAGTGGATGAGTAAATAATAACTCAAATATACATGCTTCATCCTATAGCTTAAACAATTTTAAGTCATATGATGAGGATGGTAAAACTTGGGATGTACTTCAAACAATTAAATTGAGATAGCTTAACTAAAGTACTCCAGTAATTTTAGCCTTCAAGAGAGCACACATTTATGAACTAAAGGAATCATAATTATGAAGTATTTTCATTATTTTTTTTTTAATTATTAGAATACTTTTATACGCATGTAGCGTACTAGCACTGGATTTCCCGTTCTTTCTCGATACGCATGTATTTGATTTTTCGGATGATATATTATTTTCTCTTTTATTTGGGAGATAGGTAATTAATTATCCTGACAAAGATTTGTGATGATTTTATAATTATTACATGTGAAATTAAAAAAATAATTTAATTAATTTAATTGATTTGTTGAAGAACATGATTGCTATTTACATATTAAAAATAACTATTGCCTTTATATATCTTATTATAAAAAGCCAATTGGTGTGTCCGTCTAACATATATTCTGTTCGACTGAGGGAAAGTGAGAGCCCTTTCCGAAAGCTACGTGGGAGCTACTACAATCCCACGGGCTTCCAGGAAGGATCCACCCCCAGTAAGTTTTCCACCCTGTACGATATCCTTCTCAAAATTATCATGTGAAGGGTTGTACTTTCACTTTAAAAAATTGCATAACTTGGTCAAAAGGGTAAATCTGTTTTAAGGCCATTTTACAGAGTTTTTGTATAACAATTCATCTAACGATCTATGGTGGTAGTTAAAAGTGACAAAATGAGGCCAAAATATCCTATTCTGTAGGTAAGAGTTGTTTAAATTTTCAATAATAAACATTTTACGTTGAATAATTCAAATATTAAGTAAAATTTTGGTTGAGATAAGATTAGACACTCATTATGCCCAAATTATGGAATTCAAGAGCAAAATTATTCCCTAATTTCTTATATAAAATGATGGACTTAACTATCAAAAATTTGAGTCCACAATGTAAATATATATTACTAATACAGTAGTATATATACATTATTTATAGTATTTGATATAATATATACTTTCACGTGACCCTTAGGAAAACGGGAGTATTATGATCGTGAACAAAATTGATTTTGAGATATTTCGGGCTATACGCCTATGTATTAATTGCACTTATCTGCTAGGAATTATGAAGGTTTAATTTAAAGGAAATGCACCCAAATTTGAGTGTAGGGAGGGTGGAAT
This sequence comes from Timema genevievae, assembly GCA_902155825.1. Lineage (NCBI taxonomy): Eukaryota > Metazoa > Arthropoda > Insecta > Phasmatodea > Timematidae > Timema > Timema genevievae. The sequence goes on along the minus strand of CABFWO010001561.1, from coordinate 159,306 downwards.
ACAATTAAGGGAAACCACTCTCAGTGCACCCGACCGGGATATAACACCGATCTCCCCGTCTTCAGCAGCCTAGTCTAACACTAGATTAGTGCTTTAGACCACGCAGTCAACAAAGAGGGTTTGATTAAAATTGATTTCTAAGAAAAGTTTAACATTACCAAACAAAATTGTGTGTATTATTTTACGGGTCCAAGTGGTTACCTTAAACAAGTAGATATTACAAATTGGATCATATCTCCACACATCTTTAAGATACAGAATTACATATTTTTACAATATGTCATTTCTATTAAGTGTAAATATTTGGAAATGGAACTCCGCACGGACTTTCTCGCTCTATTGTTTAAAAATGGAGAGATTCACTCAAAACTCGTAATAAATGTAAAACGAAATAATATACACTAACAAACCCAAGCATAAATTGAACTATAGTAAGTAAAACATTTTTTGAGTCGTGTTTTTAAATTTTATAATTTTATTTTTAATGAATTAATGTTCTCATTTGTATGTTTGGACCAATATAAATGATCGATATTAGGTCCAGAAGGGTCAACATTTTATAGTAAAGTTTTGACTCCCGGTTTAAATTTTTGACATCTTATTAGGTGTTACACATATTCAGGTCATCGCATTGTTATTAAACTCCTCATTTATAAATTTTGACCAATAGAATATGTAAAAATAGACTATTGAGTATAAAATGAAGGGGAGAGATCATTATTGTACAAATATTTCTCCTAAGAGGCTTAAGGAAGAATAACTTAAATTTTTGAGAGACCTACTTATATTTATTTACACTATGGCATTGGAGAATTATTTCGTTAAAACTTAAGTATTATCTCTTTACAACTAAATCTCACAAAATTGTATTAATATATTAGCCAATATCCCAGAAACGGTTGGTGTTATAGAAATATATTTCATATAAAGGTTTTTTTATTTTTAATAATACTACAATTTTGCAATAATAAGTTATTTAGTATCTCAGATAGTTGCAGAGATAAGGACATTCCAGCTTGTGTAAATTACCCTTAAAATCATTTTGATTGAAAAATTAAAATAGCCAGTTTATTTATAATCTTAATCAACGCATAGATACGAATTTTAATCAAAATCGTTTGAGTTAATTTTGAGAAAATCGATTTCTTCTCTTTTCGCCCTTTACTAAACTACTCTTAATTTTAAGTTTAAACAGACACACAGACAGACGGCATTGCAAAGACCACTTTTTAGGGTTCGGGGGAGAGGGGGGTTCATGAAACGTTGACATCCGTCAACATTTCAGGCTAGATTTTTTTTTTACGATTACAATACTTTACCTTTAGTATTCAAAAAGTTAAAAAATATATATATTTGAGTAAAGCTTAAAAGTTATTTGTTTTACAAAAATTTGTTTAGAGTAAAATATTTGTATCATAAATAGATTTACATATTTGTTACAATAAGTAATTTCCTTTCTCAGATAGTTTCGTAGATATGATGAAAAAAAGAGAATTTATGCATCAGACTGGAGCTCTTATAATCATTTGTCCCAATATTGAGAGTATTCATTTTGTTTGGCATATTTATTAATGTTTTGAAATGAAATTTAATCAAAATCGTTAGAGCTGATTTTGAGAAAATCGACTTTTTCCTCTTTTTGCGCTTGAGTAAACTACCCTTAATTTTAGGGTTGGATATACAATTCCAAAAACCCTCGGGGAAACCCTATAAATACCCTAGATACAAAGTTTTAGCCCGATTAGTAAAATAGTTTAGGCTCTAGTTGGAGGTACAGACAGACAGACAGACAGACAGAAATTCAAAAACCACTTTTTTGGATTCGGGGGTTCAAGAAACGTCGAGATTCATCAAAATCTTGAGTTCCTTTTTTTACGATCACAATACTTTCTCTCCTTGTAAGATATCAAGAAAGTAAAGATTTGAATCATAACTTATAAAACTAAAAGTTTCCGAGCTTTAAGAAAATATAATTCTAATGGTTTTGGAAATAGAAAGTTTAAAATTTAAATAACTACTACACTTTTAATAATTAGATAAGTCTCTGAATTATACATTCTGAAAGTGGAGTATCCTAAAAAGACTATCAAATTTTACAAAATTGATAGAAGGATAAAACTAATTCTTGGTGACTAAAAAAACTTAAAATAAACGAACAACAAAACTAAAGACTATATTAAATTGTATAATTAGTGAAGCAGTTTATAGTTAAAGTTGAAATCAAAGCTTGCACCTAACTGGTGGTGACAAAATAATTAAAATAAACAAAATATACTGACATAGCTTATTGAAGCCTTATATTCTTTGATGAAACTTAATGTTCCTTTTTTTTCAATATATTTTTGTAACAGTGCCTATTATTTAATTAAAGCTCTTTGTTATAGTGTGATTTTATTTTTCCGTTATGTTTCTATGGCAGTGTATATTATTTTGATTCACATAGACCTATATTATGAACTATAAATAAATGTCTTCATTTTTGTGTCAAAAAGTGAGAAAGAAAAAGCCTGTACGGCTCACTTCCATACTTAATTTTAAAAATCATCTTACATTTTTACTTTGTCGCGACCCCTAAGAGAGAGAAAGTATTAGTATAGTCTAACAAATTGAATTCAAAGCTTGATGGATTTAGACGTTTTATGACCCCTAAACCCGAAAAAGTGGATCTTGTAAAGCCCTCTATGTCGGTATATTATTTGACCTCTAGTCAAAACAATTTAACCGATCATGCTAAAACTTCGTATTTAGGTTTTTCATAGGGTTAATTTTGAAATTATGAATATAAGCCTTAAAAATGGGTATTAGAAAGCATGAATATAATAACCATATATTGACAAAATATTAAATTTTATGAGATGTTCCTAAAAAGGTTTTTGAGAAATATCTAGCCTTTGGCAACCAAAGTTCAAATAACAAGCGCCAAAACCCAGTTTCATATTCTACAAAGTCTTTTCAGTAATGGGTGGCAACAGTAACAATTATCCAAAGCTGATTATCCTGAATGTTCTCATGCGTGAAGCAAATGAAGTGGTTGTCATCGTTCACCATGGGATCCCAACATAAAAATACTAGTGTTATGTAACTTAAAGTATATTCCTAATATAGGCATTTCCTTAAACGAACACTATATCGTGTTTTTTTATTGTCCCAAGAACAAAGCCGAGATGAAACACTTTACACTCCAGGTCTGCCCCGAAAATACAGTGTTTTACAGAAGGACTGCAAAGGCACCACAAGTACTCCCCAATTGTGTAGTTTGCTTGATTTCACGCAACCAGAATTTTCCCCTATATATAAAACCATTATATTTCTCAAAAATGTTGGTGCTGCTTGTATCTACATAGCAAAGGATATAAAACAACGAAACGACACGATTACAGATGATTTCAGAAGCATAAGTCTAAAGATATTAAAGCAACGCCCTTTGTTCCATGCAATGTATCGCAAGAATCCTCATCAAAGGGTCTCCCTGCTGAAAACGTTAGAGAAGATATGGATTGACTTTATTTGCGAATGTGTCTATGACGTTTAAAAAAATTGAGAGTGCCATTTAAAATGTACAGAATATAAAGTGCAATTGCTCTTAAGAAGGTGTTGCGCTATCCGGTCAAACTAAATGGGAGTTGAAAGAACAATAGAGGACTCTTAGTTAAAAAAGAAATAGCATTTTCACACTTGAGCTCACGTCCTTAATCAACTGTGTATTATTTTAGCTATACAAAAAGTAGATAATTAATTTTAGCACGAACAAAGTTTGATATTTATATCTCAGAAAACATTACACCAATTTAAACAACACCACAAGCAAATGACATCGCCCACCATTCTCATTATCTCAAACCTGGACAAGAAAATGGAAAAAGTCCAAACCTAAAAACTTAACAATCTATATGGATGTTCTAACAAGTATTGAAGCACTATATAACTTTAACAGAACAAAGCTAACAACCTCCAACGCCTTAAAACGCTGCCACCGTTGGAACTTCCCATTCCTTCAGTACTCAATACTTAACCTGTTCAGGCAAGAAAACCATTTTAAATCTTACTAGAACATATTAATTCCTGAGGTGGTACCATGTGGGACGCCACCGGGAAAGTGAAAATTCATAACTTGCCTGTACGAGGATCAAACATTGTGTATTAATTTACAATCTTGTCTGGTGAAATTTTCTCACAGTGCCTCAAATAAAATTGTCCCGAAATAATTAATTGTCAACCTGAAAGGCCTGGCACCTATTAGAGATCCAACGTCTATACCTAAACCATTGACACAGTCACAGCACTCTTTCTCCTTAAAAATCAAAATTTTAAAAAACGTGGACGAAAATATTTAGTTGAATTCTCGCACCTGGGAAATCGTTTGGCAGATATCTGCAAGGAATATTTGCTTCCAGCTAAGTTGGTAGGAGAAGCGTCGCTCATAAAAGCTTCCTGGAAAGATTCTGCTAATATACATTGATGACTACGATGCAGGACGTCTAAACTTTAAACAAATACACAGTAAAAATCTTCCATTCAACAGTTACTTGGTGTCCAACATAGACTAGCTCTAGAAACCTTATCTCATTTAAATGTGATTTCTGAGAAAAACATTGAAAAGGACATGTACTTTCCCACCTTCAACATGTTTAGCAATATGGCCTGGGTGAGGTCACTTCCCTCAAAAACGGGGATTGTCGTCGGGGAAACCTTTCAGCACATTTTCAAACTTCAAACTAAGTGGATATAATCATCTAGGTTAATAAACTGATAAGGAGGCAAAACATACGTCACGTATCGTACATCAATTTCTCAAAAAGTGTCAAAACAGTGTGCGGCATTCTCTGGAATAGTGGTAATAGGGATTACAATCTGATCAATTCCCTCATTTCCTGTGCCAATCTGCATTTAGAAACCATTTACGCAACGGGAGTAAAAAAAAAGCTAGTATACAAATGACTCCTGACCACCAAAATTTCAAAATTCTTTTGACATTTTATTATTATTATTATTATTATTATTATTATTAACAGCGCGTATTACTACCCGTTTCGGTTTTACGCACTTACGCTAATATGTAATGGTAGGATAATTGTGAGATGAAATTGAGGACCTACAGTTTTACCTGGGATCCAAACCACGGTAGAGGCCTGGCATTCCACACATTCACAAATTGGGACTAATACACGTATTGTCAGAGGTGAAGGAAGGGTTTGGCAATCAGATAGATCTGTGCTGGGAACGAGGATTGAACCTCGGACCTCCAGTATGGATTTTGACATTTTAGCACCAAAAATAGATTCAAGGTTACGCCAATTAACATATACACAATCAGGGGCCCTCTGATGAAAACATACAGACTAATATTTGGCATTGAGATATTTTCCATTTGCTGGTGTAGACAATGTTCATTTATCCGTCATGTTAAATTTCCCCGAGCTAGCGCTAGGGCTGAAAAAGAGCAAGGACCATATTTTCCAAAATCTATTACATCATCAGGGCTGTGTCATTCTGGTGACATCCCACATTGGCTGTTATAATCTTGTTTCTACATGTCATGCCGCTAAATTGGCACCAGGGCTTCAAAACCCTAGGGCCAGTGATGTTTCAAAATTCCAAAATTAGATTTAAATGCCATTAGGTTTTGGACAATCTGGTGATTTCCAGAGAAAATATATTTCATCCCGTTAGAAATCCTACGCCATGCTTGTGCCACCAGATCCACTATTGCCATGACATCAGGGAGAACACAAACGCAAAGCTGTCGCCGACAGGTAATTAAACACATACCCCAATGACTTCACTAAACGTGTTTCATCATGTAGAAAACTTCCCACCAAACTGCTACCCTTGAAGGAGGGTAGGGGTATGACGTCAAGGGGATAAACCCACATTCGGGTAACATTCTTAGGGCTGAAAGGATATGACGTCACCGGTCGCGTCAGATTTGTCTCATCACCTTGAGAACTCCCCACCAAACTGTTTTGTATCGCCTGAGGAAGAGGTTGGAGGATGACGTTACTGGGGAAAACCCTTGATTGCATAATACCTAGTCGTAAAAGAGTTGATGGGAAGGGTAGGTGCAAGGGTGAAGTTTTTCGGGGTCAAAGGTAATGTTAAGGAAAATAGTATTTTAAAACATTTTAAACACTTTCTTTAATAGTGTAGCCCCATACTATAATTTATCTTATTAATTCTTTCCCACTCCGTAAATAATATTTCAGCAAGTTGTTCAACTTTTTGTAAAATTGAAATTTATCAGTGTAATGCTCTACATAATTATTCACACGTCCTATATTTCCTTAATCTAAGCCAACCGAAGTTAACGTAAGCTAAGTCAACCTTTTTTATCCAAAATGTATCTAAAATAACCAAATTAGACAACACAAATTTTAATCAAATTGACCAAATTTTAAATAGTTAAAAAAAAAGACACCTGAAAATCATAATTGAAAACGGGACCCTTGGATTGGTGAGACATTGGTAGATCATTCAATATATATATTATATATTTGTGAATTACATATGACTAATATATATATATATATATATATATATCAGTGAGATCCATCAATAATAATTTTTTAATACTCACTGTTTGTTTGTGTGTGTACCACTTCTTACAACCCATTTTCGCTATCCGCCTATTAAAAAAAAAGGATAGGGATGAGTAAGGGAAAATGTTGATAAAATGAATCAGTCTGGAAGGAGAAAAACAACCATAGAACACCTGGTCAGGATTTTAACTATCACGGTGCAAAGAAGTAACCAAATAATATAAACACTAGAGATATAAAATTCTCATACAAATAAAAAAAAGTTCTTCATTACTAAATTTTTCCATTGTTGATCAAATGATTCAAAATTGAAAAATCATTAGTTCGATCGATTACGAGTTAGTTTCAGTTCACTTAGTTGAATTAAGTAATGTTTGATCAAATAAGCTGAAGTGGGTTTTTTCCGGTGAATTTGAAGAGGAATCTTGGTGTGAAGCTCAAGGAAAATAAAGTTCTAGCAATAAAAGTGTGGGGCCGTTAAGGTGGTAGTGTTCTTGTCAGTTTGTCGCAGTAAGAACACTCAGTTTACCCACCGAAATGTATTCTTCCTCACCCCCTACCACTGTCTTAGAATGACTAGGGCAAGCCTAGACTCGTGATAGGAGGAAAGAAGAAACGGCTGATACCAATGCCCAACGCAGGAATTAAAATCCCTCAAGCAGTAAGTAAAGTTGGCGGCTTTGGCCGAAGCGAGCGATGGTTACCGACTTGACGCCATGGAAGGTACTGGGTGAAGTGGTTAGGAAAAGGAAAGACGGTTATACTACCGAAGAGACTGGCAGGGCCACTGTTTCTACTATTTCTTCCCTCTCCCCCTTAACGAAAACCCTTTTCTGGAAATAACCACACATCTACACAATGGCCGAGTGGGCTTTCCGTCAGTTCCAATGTGGCTCGAACAGACCACTCCGACCACAAACACTCCCTCCCCCAGAGGGAGAATCCGACACAGTATACAACGAACCCACACACACATACATACACACATACTAAAGTACTTTTAACTGTTTAAACTTTCAAGACTAGAAACTAAACTTAATTTAAATTAAACTAGAAAGCGAAGTACTATTGTGTTTGCATGTTGGAGAGAGAGTCGATTAACTTATTTATGCGCTGGTCAGCGTAACCCATCCACTACCACCACTTTACCCCCTCTTTTCAGAGGTCTCAGATGAATTCCGGGGACAATAGGCGATGGGGGGTGGCGTGCGTCAAGGAATCGAGTTATGTTTAATTGCGTTTACTCAAAGTGTACCCCCTTCCAACCCACCTCTACCCACGTCCAATGTTCTACAATGCATGGTTATTTACTTTAGAATGTTAATTTAGGAAGGTTTTTATTTCGTCAGCCTTCTATTTCTGTGCCTGAGTTTTGAAGCTGTCTTAAATCCCTTGTGGAGTAGAGTGTTCCTATTCATTTAATCTATATATATTTGTTTTAAGCCACCAAACTGAGAATATTAAAATTAAACTTATTTATTAAGAGTTGGATTTTTCTTTGGATAAGTTACATTACAAGTTCCCCGTTTTAATATAAAAAGTAAAGAAACATTTTTTAAATTATAATTTAAAATGGTGTTTTAACCAAACTTCATATGTTTACGTCATTCAGTTCTGAGATTATAATGACTTTAGTTAAACATTTAAAGACATTATTTCTTATGATGGAAGAGAATTTAATCTTCTCAAAGATAACGAGCTATTAAAACTTTTTTAACAAATAATAAATATACATTACCAAATAACATCCTAACGTTTAATATAATATTATTAATAAAGGTATTTCACGAGTTTAAAAAAATATTTTTTGTGTTGTACAGTAACGAATTAGAATAAAAACCTATAAATTTAACATAATGCCAACTATTTGTTAAAAATGATAACTATATTGGTGAAACAAACTTGTATTGAATTTTAAAATTATATTTAATGAATTATTATTGCCCAGTACTAATGAAGAAAAGTTTGAAATCTCGGGTGAGAAACTAGCCTCATTCAAGACATCACAAGTATTAAAATTGAACTCATGTTTCAACTAATAATTCATTCATGAATAATACATTATTTGGGTACTCAATTCAGTTTTAATTCAATACATTAACAAACAATCAGCATCGCAATAAATACCAATTTATATGATAGAAAACAGATGAAACAAATGACTGTTAAGTGACCAATAAATAGGGTTTGTTTAAATCTGCATGAATGTTTATTAATAGTACAAATGCACACCAAGATTATTAATGACCTAATCTATGAATTAAGGATTGATATGAAACCTTAAGGCAGTGTTTGTTAATATTACAACTTCACATCAAGGTTATTCATGATCTAATAAATGCGTTAAGGATGTATATGAAATTTAAAGTCAGTGTTTATTAACAGTACAATTCCACACCAAACCGATTAATGATCTAATCTATGAGTTAAGGATTGATATGAAATTTTAAGGCAGTGTTTATTAATAGTACAAATCTACACCAAGGTTATTAATGATCTAATCTATGCGGTAAGGACGGATACGATATTTTAAGGCAGTGTACCTAAGCGCGAAAAGATGATGTGAAAAACATATTAATCAATAACTTGTAATAATTAAGTACATTGAGAGATTGACGCCTCACACAGCGTGAACACCATAGCGACTTCAAAAACGAGTATATAATAGTTTAACTAAGTTAATATTAAATTGTATTTAATCCAAATAGAAATCACGGTTCACTTGATGATATATGAATGCCCAAAATCTCCCAGCCCCCTTTCCCCACAACTTTGTTACAATTTAAAACATCTCTGTTCTGACACTAAGAATAGTTATTTAATATTAACTGTTCTTTCTGAATTTTACTTTTTGCAATGTTATGCCAGAATATAACATTGGATCAAAGAAATAATCATTAAAAAAATCACATGGCTCAATCCCTGTATATTTTGGTTTACCACTAATTATTCAAGGAGATACATCACTTCCTTGACCGCTTTGTGATATAGTGGTCAGAGTTCTTGGCTACATATACAGAGTCCCAGATTTAAAATGAAGCTGTGGGTCTGTAAAGGGGTCAACTCACCCTCGTATTGACTAATGAGGATCTACTTGAATGAAAAAGTGGCACCTCCGGTTTAAAAAACTGAGATTAACGAACAGAGGATTCGTTGTGCTGACCACATGACACCCCTTATCTGCAGATGTTAGCACTATATATGACATCTAGAGGCGGGAGCTAGGTTGGTAGGGCTCGATTGTAGGCTGCCACCATGGCGTTTTTTTCTACTAACTTACTTTGAATAGTGGGAGACAAGAAGAAAAATAATAGCTCAGGGACCGAGAGTTGGTAAACCAAGCGAAAGCTTTCGGCTCTTATTCCTGTCTCAAAGTTTTTATATTTCATTTATATATAAAATTAAAACATATTTGTAAATAGCCTTTATTAAATAAGTAAGAGGTATTTGTCGAAAAAGATTATTGACGATATAGATTATTTACTCTATTAATTATGAACTAACCCGCTTCGATGGCCACGTGGTTTAACACGTGGTCTAAGACGTGGTCTTGCAGTAGACTAGACTGCCAATGAAAAAGAGATAGATGTTCGAATCACAGTCGGATATACTGAGGGTGGTTTTTCCAGAATTATTTCCCACTCTTACTTCACGTAAATTCGGGTAGGTACACACTTACTATACATATAATCTCCCGAATCCCTTAAATCATTAGCGTAACTAGTACATAAGCGTATAACCCGAACGGTAGTAAAAAGCGGTGCTAGAAAAAATATTATGAACTAAGATAACATTTCTATAGTTTTAGGAATCTTTGCTCATCTTATATAGATAGTAATACATGTTGATGTCACACATTTTTAACCTGTGCACAATTAAACTTCTTCACAATAGCAATCAGGCTTATAACGAACTTCAAACTTTGGTGGCCTGTCGGGGTCTAGCGTAGCTAGAGTATTTTTTATGTGACTCCAATGGTATGCGTCGCATCTGTCCTGGACTACCTTGGTTCGGATCCTGACTGTTTTAGCATACGACCTGATAGCCCTGAATTAACGACAACTAAGATCTAGAATTAATTTTTTTTTGCACCAAGTTTTACTACCCGTTCAGATTATATGCATAGATTTTAATATATTTTATTTGGATAAAAAACCTTTTGCATCTGTTTATAACATGTTCTGATCTGGTTGCCGATGTGTTTGCAAATGTTCCTTTAATAGTATCTGCGAGTGATCCTGACACCCTTATTGAGGGTATATCCCTTGTTAAAATATATCAGCGAATGTCCACCAGGAACGGGAAAATGGTGTAAGAACTGTCCTGTTCCAAACGGGGTGTTTTTTTTATGTCAGGATCGTGATTCTTAAAACACACCATATGTATTGTTCATCTGGCCTAAGAAAGTGTTAAAAAATGACGTGCAAGTATGTCCTTCACTATGACTCATAACCGAGCCTTTGGTGTAGTGGTCAGTGCACCTGGCTATGAGCCTAAGGGTCCCAGGTTTGTTTTCTGGCTGGTACCTTGGATAATTTTCTATAAAAGGGAGCTACCCCAATGTCCACCAAGGTTTGGTTGGTTAGACATAAGCTAGGTTTAGTAGTTTCTACTTTTTCCACACCTTTATACTCACTACCACCCTCACCTCATCTCATTGGGACATGGAAAGAGCCTCCACGGTAAGGATGTGGGATTAGTTCATTCGGACATCTCCTGGGCAATGGTATATTAGTACTGGCTAATCTTTCCAGGGCTACGAATGATATAGCCCAGAAGCGCAATATTATATATATATATATATATATATATATATATACACTCTTTGACTCATGAATCTTGCCAAGGCTATAATTGAAAATATGTTATTCTTCAATACCTCCAAGGAAGTAATCCCATTTTAGAGAAGAAATTGTTTAATTCCAAATATCAAGCTTTTATCAGCTAACCTTAGTTGATTTAATTAATGATTTCCCTTTACACCGTGTATTCTCATTTTATTTCACCAAATTATTACTACTTAAACTTATAATTAAAACAGAGTACTGTTCATAACATATCATTCAATACAAACTACACTCAATAAATCATAATTACACTATCTCTCTTGAAATTTGTATGCATTTTATTACAGATTCAATTTAATTTAATGTTAATCCTCTACATTTATATTATTTTTTCTTCTGGTGCATTAGCATCAATATACAACATAATTTTTAAGCCGATTGTAAGCATATGAAATCAAACTGGCAAAACATTTATAAAAATTAAATGTCAGTAAATTGACTTAAACTAAAACCTGGCTAGCAATTAATCAAATACACTCATCACATCTAAATTTATTCCTTATATGAATATAAAACTATGAATTTGGTCATTATTATTTTACGGTTTCTTTGAACAAAGAATTGTAAGCTTTCGTAAAAAATATTTATACCTATTTTAATGATTATTTAACTTTTCATTGTATTTTATTGTAAACTTAAGAGGTACTAAGTAATTAATAAATTGTTTTTATATGAGAAGTTGATTAAAATTAAATAAGTAAATAATTAGAGAAGTAAGTATGAGCTTATAAGTAAAAAAAATGATAAATAAGCCAGACTTGGAAAATAATATTTGTTTGATCTGTATTTGTCTCAAGAAATCAAATATATTTAACATAATAAATAATTACTTAAAGAGTCCAACACAACTCAATGATTGATCCTTTTTCACTTATTTTAAATGACCTAAGCCAAAAAAATTATAATTTTCTTTGTACCACGTCTTACTACCCGTTCGGGTTGTACGCTAATGATTGATATAAATGAACTTAAAGAGTCCAATGGAATGGTTAACAACATCTCGCTTTCTCAAGACGACGAACTATATATATAATGTTAAATAATTTATGAGTCTTGACAAATTGTATTATTAACAAAATTTCCCTTTCCCATAGTGACTAAAAACAATTTTAAATATAATGAATAAATTAAAGACTTTATAAGTCTAGACAAATTTTTATCAAACATGTAACTTTACTAGGGTGACTTAAAATAGTTAAAAACATGAAAAAATCAATAATAGACTTTATGAGTCCAGACAAAATTCTAACAAAGTGGTCACGTTTCTCAAATTAATAAAAGTAGTTAGAAACATGATAAATTAAAAACTAGATGTTATGAGTCAAGTCAAAATGTTAGCGAAAGAGTCCCTTTACTAAAGTGACTTAACATAGTTATTAACGTGAAAAATTTATTAACTATATATATATATATATGAAAATACGTGTTTAAAAAAGTACAGAGTCTGAAAACTTACGTCGATAATGAATTTAGAATATACTTATGTTTGCCATAGACACTCCTTCATAGCCTTTTTACAAATCGAGGTGTTTCCTAGTTGTTGTAATGAAGGCATATGATTAACTGTTTTCAGTTTGGGCTTACCCATATGTACTGAAAGTGCCCAGAACTCTGTGTATTCAGGAACAGAAGCGATAAGGGAGTTAATTCGCTTACTGGAAGCTCCAAGATTATCCTCGACCATTATACGTTGTTCAACGGGTGGGGTTGCCCACCACACATCATATTTTGCGTTGCTACGTGTAGATTAAAAACACTGTATATTCTGCAACTAGGCACCAAAGACGGGGGAGTCCGCTGACTGGAAAAGCTTTGATGGCTCTCAAATTTTCCACATAGTTCTAGATCAGGTTATCCAACGCATCGGCACGTGCTACTCAGTACCATTTAGCTCATCAGCTAACACTGGTATTGGAACCAAGACTACTCCGTCACCAGCATTGATTCAGTCGTGTACCAAATGAAGAGGGTTTAAACTCGCCCTATCTTTCTTAATAGGTGACTATAAGAATAAATGCAAAGGCACTAATCACAATTAACCTAGATTATTGACTTTAATACCTCACTGTGAGAAAAAAATCCTAATCCAAGCGGCTTAGGATCAAGCTTAGATCTTCTAGATACAGAACTTGAACTGCTCGGCTAGTGTGGCCAGTGGGCCAGATTGTTTAGTTGGGATTAACTCGCCCATATGATAATGTAGTATAAGAATCCAAATCTTTGTTTAAGCTACGTGTGATTTATACGACATAAATCTAAGAAATAGGACTTTTTAAAAAAACGACTCCTTCTAGACATTCATAAATCCCTCCGTTTAACCCAATGCTCTCAAGTAATAAAATATAAATCATTAAGAGTCAAAACCAATATGATTTTTTTTTACTAACATAGTCATAGCTTACACAAAATATTAATGTAATTAGGTTTTTAATTTAACTCCAAATATCATCCAAGTAGGAGTAATAAAACAAAAACAACCAAACTACTGACATTCTGTAAATCTTTTTATTGTTTCTCTTAAAAGAAAAAATATCAATAAATGTCCTTGTGATTTAGTGGAGCCTCCCTTACTGCCCCTAAACCTCATTCTCCTCGTTAAATATAATGTTCTAGAATTGTTTAGCTTACAAACTAAGTGAACAAACATGTACATTGTTGTCTCCATCAACTACTTTGTTGCCCGAACACGAACCGTTGCAGCAAGCTCAGTTACTAGAAGAATTATTTCAAATTTTACGACAACCCACACTTCGAAACAAAAGCCGTTCTTGTAGAACGGATACATAAATACATCTTTTTTGTTCATTTAATATTGATATCTTAAATGAAAAAAGAAAAGTGTCGTGATCAGGTCCGGAAGGTGCTCAAACCGGGCCCAGTACCAGGGGCAAAGCACAGGGAACCACCCGCTCTTTTTGTAATAGTCGATTTCATAAGCAGTGAAATCTTCTTTGTCTAAGTGGTAGTTAAAAAATTATGAAGGGTTTTTAAGGGGCGTGGGGACCATCCCTCGTCAAATGCCTTAAAAATATTTACAGTGACCTTCATCTGGAATTTATCTTTTGAAGCTATTTAGAGCGAAACTCTTCCGACAGATATTGAAAAAATTAAAGCTCTCATGATATATTTTGAATAATCTTCCTCTGGTAATTTTGACGATTGGATACCTCTAGAATCAATCCAATCTTCTCCCAACAAACTTTTGAAAATTGAATACCTCTTGACGTTATTTGGAGTTTGATACAAAGCCATATTTCAGCCTCACATTCAGGTATATCAGAGGGGAGTGAGATGGATCTAAATGGGGGCAAGTTTATTCAAGGGGAGGGAGGAGTTTATTCCAGTCACGGGGGAAAAAGTTCTTTTCAGAAAGGGGATACCCTTCTCTATCCTGTTTCTACACCAATTCTTGACTTTGGTTTGTAACTTTTATTAAACTTTGTGTTCACTTTTACAAAAAAAAAAGGACGGAAACTAATACGAAACCTAACCGAATGCTGAAATGTTAAGCACATAATTAATTATTTAAATTGAACTTGATTTACTGCACGCCACTCTTTGTGTGACCAATTACGTTTCAGTTCAAAAATTATAAACTCTGTGAAATTTCCAAACACTTCGAAACTAAGGCCAAGACTGGGCAGATCAAATTATAAAATTGTAATGTTGGCTCATTCAATATATGAATTTTAAATAATCACATTTTTGTTATTTAAAATATCATCTGTATTAATCATAAACATTCGTCATTTACCTTAAATGATGCAAAACCCCACCACACCGAAAGAAAAGTCATTGCTGTGAAAGAGAAAGTCCCATTTTCCCAAAGATCATTTATTTTGCTCTTAGTGGGAATTGAACCATTGTTTACGTTCGTAAAGTTGCCCCCAACTACCTCCCTTTTAAAGATTAATATTTTTATGATTGCAATGGTTTTTACTTTCTCTCTATCTTACAGGTAGAAAAAGTATGGTGATCGTCAAAAAAATCGAACTCGAGATTTTGATGAATTTTGACGTTTCATGACTTCCTGAATCCGAAAAAGTGGTTTTTGAATTTCCGTCTGTCTGTCTGTCTATCTATCTGTCAATCTGTACCTCCAACTAGAGCCTAAACTATTTTACCGATTGAGCTGAAACTTGATATCTAGGGTTTTCATAGGGTTGCCCCAAGGGGTTTTTGGAATTGGATATCTACCCCTAAAATTAAGGGTAGTTTACTGAAGGGCAAAAAGAGAAATAGTCATTTTTCTCAAAATCGGCTCTAACGATTTTGATTAAATTTCATTTATGAACATTAATAAATATTACAAACAAAATGGCTACCCTCAATATTTCGGCAAAATGGCTTTAAATGCTCCGGTCTGATGCGTAAATTAACATTTTTTATAATAGCTCCGAAACTATTTGAGATATGAAATTACTTAGCATTACAAATATGTATATATATTTATAATACAAATATTTTATTCGAAACATATTTTTATAAAATCAATAA